>JAVQJG010055063.1:0-25236 GCA_036024015.1 Craterocephalus amniculus | reverse complement strand
CGTATAAGTGTTGTTTGCATGTTTTGGGGGGAAATGGGGAAAAGAAGATTGTGGAATATATATGAAACTAAGTGAAGAGGTGTATGAACTGTCTTCTTCAAATGAAAATAAAAAAAAATTATAAAAAAGAATATCAATGTGGAAGGCAATTGGGCAAGTACTAATCAATTTCTACCACCATGAAAAATGTTGCACGAGCCTGTTTAACGACAGGACATATGATTATATATTTTTTATGCTATAATTTGATTTCGAACAGGACATAAAGCAGTGACACGGGAATGAGAATAATTTGTAAAGTTATCGATGTGCGAATGAATTACTTACACATCAACCTTATGACTTTAACAGGCTTGGTAATCTAATTTTAAGAAAATCACCCCATGCCAATTTTCGGATTTACAGCAGTAATTGGACATAAATCTTGACTTTTATTTATAAATCTGTTTATTTAAAGCTTTTATTTTTCCCATTTGATTTTGAAAAGTTTGCACAATTTATTTTGATGTTTGTTACAGGCAGTTATTATTATTCTTGATATTCAAGAAAGGTGATTAGTCAATTTTATCCATGAAAGTGTAAATTATTCATAAATTAAGCTTAAGCAAAAGTTCACTGAGGAGGATTTGTTCTCTCTTATTCTGTCTTTATTCCTCTGTGGTGAGTTTGAGCTGCTTCTGCATGCTCATTTTCCTCTTCACGTCCGCTTTTCCCAACTGTCAAAATAATTCCATCTTCAGTTTCCACGTCACTGCTTTCATCCAATAATCTTGATGCTGAGTTTCTATGAGCCAATAAGCCCTCAGTCTTCGTTCTTTAAATGTCGCTTTAATTCTGTCAATCTGCCTTTCAGACCATCGTGCATCCAACCCTCCTCCTCCCCATCCTCGCCTTATCTGCATTCTCCAGGGTCTCTCAATCATCTCAGCCATCTTGGAACTCCACCACCACTGACGTACAGACTCTAGAGATTCCCATTCTTACTTCTGCTGTTTCCATCCAGGAATTCATTGCTAATATGATGCCACTTTGTAACATGCAAAACATATCAATTACACAAGCTGGATTTTTTGTAATATGAACATTTGCTTCATACAATACATTCTTTACTTGGTTTTTTAAATAATCTGTGCTTTACTTAAATTATGTTCAATTAGTAGTGAGTTTAAAACAATAAAATGAGGAATATCTTTTGCTAGATATTTATGTTATTAAAAGTAAGACTGTAAGAGAGTAAATGTAACTGAAGTTTTTAAGAAAATGACATTGAATTAAATTGCACTGTTGAGGAGAAAACAGTTAATAGTTATCGATCCTATGCTAAGGGTATGCAAAGGAAGTTGATTATTTTCCACTGTAAAATGGGGCTAAAGAGGGATGAGACGGGCAGTGGAATGACAAGGATGTCTGTCAGTTTGATACTTAAAGCAGTAAAATGGGTCTTAAATATTTCGCCCGGCCAGATGGGACACAGCAGGTTGATCTGTGGCTTGGGAAAGCCAACAGTGATTGTACAGAATGAAAATGTCAAAATGAAAGAGAAAGATCTTTTCATTTTAAACGTGTGGATCATAGGGGCAAAAAGCTTACTTGATGTATTTGATGATGGTTGTAAGTTATCTAGAGGACTAACTTTGATTTAAACGGAGTGTACCTTCTATTAGACATGAATGTTTGAAATAAAGAAGAAATTGAACTGAGTTCTTTGGACATTCAAGTCAGCATTTACAGCAATACCTCCTCCCACACATCACATTAAATGACAAATAAGAACACTATCTCTCTGGATGTCAAAACAAACCAGTGCTCCGTCTGTCTTTTATACCAGTGGCAATTTGGTATAGCGAGGCGAGATGTTGTATTGAACATCATCGGGGCATCTTGTTAGCATTTATCCAATTGAGGCCCACCTCACAGGTTGCAAAAGACAGAAACAATCTCGAAGAGCTTCTCCTAGGCAGCAAAAAGCAGCATCAAATGAGTGAAGGGTCAGCACACTAACAGTCAGACGGAAGCCTCAGGGACATGTATAAAATTGGATCTGCCATTTTCTGAAAAATGTGCTGTTGATTTGATACTTTTCAGGTCTGGGTTTTGTTCCTGAGGATGTCCATAATAGTTGATGAAGACAAATTACAGGTGCAAAGAAAGGAAAGGAGGAGAAAACACATCTCAGGGGAGGTCTTGCTCATCTTCTTATACATTTAAGGAGAACCGTGCATACTGTATAGTGAACCCTGGTCCACAACAAACCAGGAAAATGAGCTCATTAAAGGGAAATGCCCAATTATTAAGTATTCATGGATTATTTTAGTGTCCCAGGACAGTTTGGCTGATGTCTGTGAACTTGCGTCAGTATCTCTTCAAGCTCAACATCAGAGGCTGAGCCCTTGAATTTGTGATGTCAATGGGGTGTAAAGTCGGGGACTGCTGATCTGTGGGGGCAGACTATCTGCAGCAATACTGAGCTTAAAAAGACGAAGAAGAAGAAAAAAAAACAAATTCCAACTCTATGAAGCAGAATGCAAACCTCATTAGGGAACAAATTCTAAAAAACACTATTTCTGCACAAAGTTGGCATCCTATTCAAAGTCCTGCTTTTGACACAACTATCCAAGAGCAAAAGAATAACATCGAATATGGGAATTTATAAAATGGGCTTCGTTCCCCTTTGAAAATCACTACCATAAAATTAGTTTGTTAGTGGCTGTGTAGAGTTGAAAAGCACTGCGCTTGCTTTAAAGCAGTCCAGTCAAAGTCAATGGGGGTTAAATTAAAGAGAGATGGTGCCCTTATGGTATTTAGAGCCAAGACCGATTTTCTCCTCAGAAAATGGTGTGTTTACGGCTGTTGGAAAGCAAGAGAGTTCACAAATAAATACATATTTATCTTTGTGTGTATGTGTGTGTCTGTCTGTGAGTTGTATAATTTTTCAGTGCTGATGTGTTTGAGTGAGAGCCTGTGTCTGTAGTGCTGGCTGACAGCCTTATTGGCATTTTTACGGTGATTTCTATGAGCTTACTCTATTAGAATCACACAAGGCTCCCATCTAGTCAGCAGCAGCCTGCATGCAAAAGAAGTGTCCCTGGAGCCTCTGTTTACCAACCAAGTCGGATTTGCTACCCTCTAACGCAGCCAGGCTAAAGCTCAGCTACCCAGCAACCCCTTCCGGTGACCCCCTCCCCTCTCCCCCCATCTTTGCCACCAACACCCCCACATACGCACACACACACATGACACCCCCACCCGCCAGTCCTTGAGGCTTTCATTTTCTTGCTCATCCTTAGTCTCCTTTTCACCAGAATCTGTTGAAAACTTTCCCGACTGCAGGCTTTTTATGTAAATCTTGTGGCAGTAAAATGTGAAGCTGTGGTTACAAGCCAAATCCGCATCCTTTAAAAAACAAAAAAGCCACACTTCAAACTGAATTGTTTAAGTCTCCAAATAACAAAACTGAAGGGGGTTCGTACTGTTGCTTTGACAAAGTAGAGGGAGGGACTTCAAGAGCTTGTTAATAAACATTGAATTCAAGCCCTTTTTTTGCCTCAGTGTCTTCAATTCTTTTCTTTCTTTCTTTTTTGTACCAAAATAAAAGCAAACAATAAAAACATACTTTATCTGTTATTTTTCATTTAGAGTTCTGTGTGTTTCAGCATGAGGTCTATAGCATGTGTTTTTATTCTTATTTTAATCTTGATTGTTTGTCATGTTGATATCTTCTCGCTCAGCAGGGAAGTGTGAATAAGTCACTGCCTCTAACATTTTCTGTTGTGGTGATGAAGATAACAAGGGAAAAAAACTCTTTGGGGAGTGAGCATCTTGAAAACAATTATGTTAGTTAACGTCTGCTGATGGGAAGACGCAGAATGTTAGTTTTTCCTCACAGACACATATTGTACATGTTTGCAAGAAAATCTACATGATTTATATGTCTTTTTTTAATTTTACTTTTTTCATATTGAAGGGCTCCCTCCAGAGTTTCTGAGGTATTTCTGATACAAAGGTGCTTCTACAGGCTGATCTCTGATAAATAAACAAAAATTTGTGTTTAAGAACGCTGACATAAATGTGATGCAAGTTCGGTCTGTAAGAAAGGAATCAGCAAATTTATCTCATAACAAACAAATATAAAGAGCAAATTAAAGCTTCACTGTACGATTTGTTTATCACTTCTTTTTGGCAGCTAATATTTAGCATTTAACTGGGCAACACACGCTTGGCTGTGTGTTTATACACCGCGGCCTCTCTATTTGCCCTCATTATAAAGGTTTGACCTGCCAACACACAGAAAACATTATAAAGTAAATATCAACAGTCAGCAACCAGCTTGGATGGCAGAACACCAAACGTGAAAACAGGACAATGCTGATACCATTGTTTTCATTATCTCATTTTTTCCCCCCTTTCTTTTCCTTTTTTGCAGTTTCTTGGCAAGATGATTAATTTGAATTTACACAGAGCTGTTGTCTTGGCATTCACGACTGGCAGATTGCCACAACCCTGGCATAATACTGTCACTCTTCTTATCAAAAATAAGATAGTTATGAGTTCACTGATGCTTCGATAACTGCTTGGCTCCAAGTGTTTCGTGACATTGTCAAGAAGAAATTATTTTCTGTCTGAGATTAACATCTGCTTGATAGTTTCTCTGTTCACCTCCAGAAACATTTCAGCATTTGTCTGTCACCAGAACAGAGCCGAGTTACGGACTGTCACTTGCAGCTGCAGTTTGTAGGTTCTCCAGACAAGTAATCAATACAACATTTCCCTCCTGATGGACACATACTGGGGACAGACAGATCCCCCTTACTCAGACTGTAGTTGATTGAGCTACACTTAGATTGCTAATGTGACTGATGGACTGACACAGACAGCTTTGCAGGAAGTTACTCTTTGATCTGTCATGGCTGCTCTGTGCTAACAGCGATGTATCTGCACAATATTTTTCTTCCAACAGGTTTTTTTTTCATTTCTGTCTTCTCTTTGCCAAAACAGATGACCTGGTTTAAAATCAGCAGACATAAAGGCTGAATTTGTATTTCCATGCTTACTTGGCCATGAGAGAGAAAATTACTTAACACTTTTGCTCTGCCTATTTGACAGATTAGTCCAACAATGAAAAGACTGCACAGAACAGAAAATAACAATACGGCTAGTTATCTTAAGTAAAGGATGTGCAGTGCAGGGTAAAATCCATTGTTTGAGGCTCTCGTTTACTGCAGTATCTGACAGTGTGGGGTGAGCCACGTTCACATCCTCTTACAAATAGTATATCACTTTCAAATGTTAACATTTACAAATCTAGCTGATGTTGAGGGTATTTTCAGAATGTCATGAGGATCATGTGATAACCAGCAGCAGAAAATTCTGGAATTCTGGATTTTCATTTTTTTAAATTGTTGCAACATCAGCTACAAATAAGAAGAGTGAATAACATATTCACGAATGCTTAAATTACAGGTTGATAATACTATGTTTGGGTGTTTGCATATTTTGACTCTATGAACATGTTCTTAATTCAGGTAAACAGACAAATTTGTCAGACACTGACACAGCAGTTTCTGTAAACTATAAGTGTAAGTTTGATTCTTTCCCTACAACTATAATAATTTTCTTGATAATTCATTATATTTGTCCTTTTTTGTCCAAGTTTTCCAGGATTACTCAAAAAAGTTCTGTTATATATAATACTGTCCTTTTTAAAAGAAGTAGCAAAGAACCGAGGAGTAAGACTGATTCACAACAGATACTACAGATAATTTCCATTTCACATAACCAATAACAACAACAGCTGATACTTTACTATATTCATACATTAAATACTTCTCATTCTTTGTTTAGATTTGCTTTGTCGGCTGAAACATGAACGTTTTAAATGAATGCAAATAATTCTGAGACCTTTTTTTTACAAAACTAAGATTTATAAGGGTTATTTGAACAATGTTTTGGTTTTTAAATAGTTTTTGTTCTTATTCCAAAGGTTTATTTTTATTTGTGAGTCAACTATTAAAACTTAATGTTTAATGTTGACTTTGATGTTTAAGCATACAACAACAACAACAATAATAATAATCCATCCATCCATCCATTTTCTGAACCGCTTAATAATAATAATAGTAATTATTGTTATTATTATTATTCTCATTATTATTATTATTATTATTATTATTATTATTATTATTGCTGTTGTTCTTGTTCACGTTCACCCTTTTTCTCTTTTTGTATGAAACCTTCTGTTTGCACTCTGTCTCTTTAAGACGCCCCCCTGAAGGGTTTTGTTTTCTCTTATTGGTCAACTGATTTGTCAGTAATGGCAGCATGCCAGACAACTGCTCAATGTTTGTCTGACTGTGTGCCAAACTAATAAAAGGCGGAGAATAATGCAAATGACTTTCATGGAGATGTCAATCTAAGGAGAAAAGGCTTGAAGAAAAAACAATGCATTTCAGGCAACACAAAATCACGACTTACAGAGGGTGGGCGAAAACAACTCCAGATTGTGCAAAAGTTTATGTTTGTTACTCTGCTGACCGATTACTCTAGAGGAAACACTGAAAGGTAGGGGAAAGCTTTAGAAGCAGATATGGGCTTAAAGTCTGTCTAGGTCCTAATCTAATAAAATAAGTCGTTTAGAATAAATTGTATGAATTCAATAATTCCGAAGAGAGCTCAATACTTCACAAAATACCATAATCAGTTTCATTGTCAGGTTAGAATGATTAATCTCAAATTAATTATTACTCAAAAGGCTGCAGGTTGCATGGTCATAACCTAAAAGGAAGCTGGTTGAAGCTATGTATGATTCATGGTTAAATAAGTTTCCGTTTATATATTGTTACAAATAATTGCAGGAACTTTGTTCCTGATGGACATTGTCACCAACATTATTTGAATAGGATACATAAACTAACTAAGGGTTTATGGGTTCCTGCCTCCAAAGAAAGACAGTTATACCCCATAATGTGACAGTGTGATTAGATTGTTGTCCCCTCAGTGTAAGTTAATAGCATAATGGCTTGTTTAGAGCAACCCACATTTTCCCTGACATCTAATTAAAGTAAAGCTTGAACATAACGTCTTGCTGATTTTTGTGCAGTGTTTCACTTTGTGTGATGTGAATGCCAGTCAAAATCTTCAAATGTAGTCTATGCTGTCTTGGAGACAAAAGGCTTAAAGATTGGCTCATTAAAGAAGAAGTTAAATCATCTTATTTAAACCATTACATGCCACACACTCTTATGAAATTGGCCTGCAGTCTTGTTATTGGATGTTTTCTCTGTTCAGTTAAACGTTGCATGCATTTGTGTTTCGATTCTGTCACTGTGTGCTGCTTGCATCCCATGATTTTGCATGCTTATGTCAGACTCGATGAGTTTACCAGAATTTTATTTTCCTTTACACACTGCCATTTCTCAGAATGCAGACATGATCCTTACAATTTGCTCTTACACTTTAATTACAGCACTTACGATTAAATCACACAGAATAACATTATAGATGGCAGTAGTGACCCTATAGCACAAGGCTGTCTGATGCAACAAGAATCTCCAAATGCTGTTGCTGCAGATACATTTTTTTTCATTTGGTCATTTTGTGTAAGTGACACACTTGTTCCCCTCTCTCATTTTATCACTACTGTTTATTTCTTTCCCACTTGTTTTTCAATCAAAGTATTGCATTTGACAACATAACTTAAATGTAAATAGTTTCGAAATATTTATTTTCTCTTTTAGGTTGGTTCTGCATGAACAGCATATAAACCACAAGGTCAGAGACTCAGACAGAAGCTCAGAAATGACTGTTGGCCTTGGTTTATGCATCAAACTCATTAATAATTTAGTCCCACATTATTGTGGGAAAAACATGTTAAGGAAAGGATCTGTATTTGATGTGGCAATAGTTTGACTGTTCACAGATAGTGCAAGTTGTGTAAAAGCTAACTGGATAAAATTTGAATAAAACTATCTTATATTCAACTCAGATCTTGATAGTGAAAGCAACATTCAGCCAATTTTTTTTTCTTTTGAACACTCATTCATCAGTGACCCATAAAGGGCAGTTTTGGAGTTCAGTCCAGGATTTCAGGAAGCCTTTTGTGTCTGACACAAACAGATCAAGCTTAAAAACAAATTCATAGCTACTCTGGATGAACTCTCAACTCTCCAAACTATTCATTTTTTTATTTACAAAGCGCTTTTCACGCTAAAGCAACAGAAAGTCCTTCACATTATAAAAAACTATTTGTGCATACAGTATTACAAGAAAATGTTAAACCTTCAGACACCAGTATATAACAGAAATTTGAAAACACTCATCTTTCACACACAATCATACACGCACACACACACACACACACACACTCCCCCCACCCCAATCTGCACAAACTCCCATCCCTGGCTTATGTCTTTTAACTGAATGTAAGTATATTTTAAAAAGCCATAAAAATAAAAGCCTGGTTCGGGATACATCCAGAACAAGAGCCAGCCCATCCAGAACCACACCGAGGGCGCCACCCATGGAACTACCAGGTCAAGGCAGACGGGTGTCCTCCGGCCACCCAGACAGGAGTGATCATTCTCACAGCTAAAGAGAAAGTACTAGTCTAACAACCGCAATAATGAAAAGTTCCTCTTTTCACTTGTTAACTAACAAACACCACTCCCCATTTAGCTCTGTTGAAATCTGTGAGAATTCTGCTGCCCACTTTAAAGGTTAGATTGACAATCTCAAACTTTGTCTCTTATCAGAAACCCCATTTCACCTCTTCACAACATGTACGCTTTTAACAGAGTAAACACTGGAGAACTTTGTCCTGGTTGGTGCTGAGATGGTAAATAAAACCATTTCAAAACTAAACACCACCACATGCATTTTAGACCCCATCTCCTCTCCCCTTTTAAATCTGTCTGTTGCTTCTTTATTGAGGAACTATCTTGAATTTCTCTCTTCATATGGGGGTCTTTCCAGCAGCACTCAAAAGAGCTGCAATGAGGGCCACTTCAGAAAAAGAGCTATTTGGATCCTTCATCTTTAGCAGCTACAGACCTGTGTCCAATCTCCCATGTTTAAGTATAATTTTAGAGAAGATTATTTTTAAGCAGTTGAATGATTTTGATTCCAACTTCTAATACGCTATATTAGAAAAACTCCAGTCTGTAGTATTTGGTTGGCTTGTATTCTTTGCTAAGTGAAGGCCCATCTTTAATTATTGATTTGTTGTTGGAAGCCCTTTGGTTTGGTGTTAAGCTTTTGTGAAAACCACATCATGCTGCTCTTTTATGTGAAATGTGCTATAAAAATGAAACTTGATTTGATATAAAAAAACACTGAAAAGAACAAAGATGAAATGCCAGAAAACGGATCGATATAAAAAAGACAAATATTAAACTGCATTTCCCATATATTAAGTTTAAAAAGGAGAACTAATTTAGCCTATTAAACATCTCTGATTATAGAGACTCCAGTTAACCAGTGGACACCCCCTTATTTTCCTAAAGCAAGTAAATACTGTATAAAGCTGCTCCTAATGTCAAAATCTAGTAATGGCAGCAGCTGAGCTTGATCTTGTCATCAAGATATCTGTTGCTGCTGCAGAAACAGGAACTTTCCTTTAGATCTATGTGAGTTAATGAAATATTCAGATGGATATCCTAACTTAAGAAACTACGTCTACCCCCAGGTCTCCTTTTATCTGGGAATGAAGAAAAAGGGAGGAGGTTGTTCTATGTGACAAGTCTCCATAATGGTGGAAACTGGTTTGCTCTTTAATCTGGGGCCGACAGGAACTTGTA
Source organism: Craterocephalus amniculus (assembly GCA_036024015.1). Classification (NCBI taxonomy): domain Eukaryota; kingdom Metazoa; phylum Chordata; class Actinopteri; order Atheriniformes; family Atherinidae; genus Craterocephalus; species Craterocephalus amniculus. The sequence goes on along the minus strand of JAVQJG010055063.1, from coordinate 15,445 downwards.
TTCAGGGTCATGAAGTTTGTTTTGCCTTCCCGTGGCTTACTGCTCTGCACCTTACTCGGGAAGAATGAGCACTTGTCCTGTTGTAAGCTGAGGTGACCCTATTTTCAGGAAACTGTTTTGTTTTTAACATTTCCGCAGCCAATGCAGTGCACATATACTGCGAAACAAACTGACCATGTCGTTTAAAGGAGAATCTCCATCATGGGAAAAAAATTTTTTGTCTTTTCTACTTGTCCTTCATAGGATTTTCTGCATTTCCGGTGGTCAAATCTAACTTTCAGTAGCAGTTCTTTGTCCCTGCAATCTGTATGAGATCATGCTATCCAGACTGAGGGAAACAAGTCAAATTGAGTATCTTCAGTGATATGCCCTAGGCTGTATTACCATCCATAGTGTCACATTTGTGGCACAAATAGAGACTGCGCAGTTACAGCAACAAATGCAGCTTCCAGAAAAAGATGAGCAGCATTTGGTGTCAAAGTCTAAGAAGAGCTTTTTATGCTGAATGCATGTGAACCAGACAGACAATGGTCAGTTTTTACACAAGCCGAAGGCAAACTGTTACTGCCTACTTCTGATCAGCCTGAAAAGGTGGTCATGTTAGATACTTACACTGGTGTTTGAACTGTTTATAGTGCACCGAGAGCCTTCCTCCATACATTCATAAAATCAATTGCTGTTCTCCCCTATTTCAGTTTTACTTGTGTTGCTATGGCTCTACAAAAAAAGAAAAAAAGGAGTGCTTTTAGTATTATCAGTTTCCCAAACACAGAAAACAAAGATCATTTGAAACTGAGTATTTTTTTATCCTAATCGCATTTCAACAGAAGCTTAGTATTCATGTGGCAAAATGTTTTACATTGCAGGTTGTTCTGTCCAATTGCAGGAGCCTATATTTTTTCCTGTTTTCTGCTGTGTATTTACACTGAAATGTGAGGAAGCGAGGACAACTTTGATAATCATTGTTGACTTTTCTGTTGAGCCTTCACTCACCAAAAGGTTCCCTGCAGAATGATGTGAGCCCTGAACTTCTGAGCACCCTGCCTCAAGCTAAGGCTGTTGAAAGATTGGACTCTACACCTGTCAGGATGGCACTGGTAGATAATAAACCTCTACGTATAGTGATCGTGGTGTCTCATTTTCAGTTTTTAGTTTCTTTATGTTTGATCTGTTTCCTGACAACTGTACCTTTGTTCTTCAAGACCCCGAGTTTAGTGAGTGGGACTTAAACACTTAAAGGGGCTAAAAGCGAAATTTGTTGTTTTCATACTGAAGGAATTAAAATATCTTTTTGTGAAGAACCGGTTGTGTATTTTTATCTGTAGTATAGCGCGACATCACACTGCGCCTCTGTGTGTTGATCTCCAGCTCTGTGTTTACTAGCCGGCCCGGCCGCGCGTGCATGTACGTCCATGTACGAACCCGCGCACACGCGCCCCCGTCTTTATAAAGAGCCGCCACAGGGCGGAGTTACGGCGCAGTGCGCGCACTCAAGATGGTAGAGACTCACGGCGGTAGAAGTGGGAAACATCCGACCAAAGACGAAGAGGAGCCAATATTACCTCCATGAAACAACGTTATTGTTCAAGGAAAGGGACAAAACCTTATTAATATCGGTCTGGCATTCTCAAGGTGGAGAGAGCGGCAAGACGGAAAAGGACTCCAGTTTGCTCTTCTTCTGGTACGTGACTCACGGAGCGGATTCACCTCGTCATTCTGTTGTCTGAATGTTTAGTTTAATAGAACAAAGCTCTTCTCACTCTGTCTGTGAGCATGAACCCATTTTCCCAGCTTTGAAATTGTGTATTCATACAGAGCAGAAAAACAACTGCATTTCCAAGGAAACACGGTCCCGGGGTGAAAAAGACAAAAGGAGCTATTAAGTTCTTGTTGTTTTAAAAATATTTCTTTTAATCAAATGAACAAAAATGCTTTAATGAACAATCTCAACCTTAAAGATTTAAACGGCTCTGTATGTCATCGATGCATTATGTTTTGGTTTCCCACACTGTTTGGTAAACATGACAAGTCAGTCCTGCTTTTTCATATGAGGTGCTATTCTGGCAGCGTCCTGCAGAGGGACAGTCATGTGCATGAAATGAGCTGTAAGAAACCATGACCTTGGTCAGTAAATATGTCTGTAGAAAAAAAATCATGAATATAAGCTAGACAAATGTTCCAAGCTTAATCAAAAGTTCCCTGCCAAGATGACTCAGCACTCCTTCAAAGAAAATTAATTACCATTATAATTATGTGGTGCTGATACAGAGCATGACTTATAGTCTGAATACAAAATCAGAAAAGGGTGTTAGACTGACTGATCCATTTTCAAATTAATTAAGATTAGTTTGAGGAGACAAAGAAGAAATAGAAAGGAATGTTGTTAAAATTCCTCTGGACACAGATTTTAACTGGGTGAATTCAAACCTTTTTTTAAAGAGCAAGCTGAAATAATTTTACATTGACATTTTGAAGTCCTCAAACACTTAATTCAATTTGGTTGTTTTCTTCCATTAAGTAAACCTATCAGATAAATGTTTTTTTTCTTATTTGTGTAAAAACTGACATTCACTTTATAAAACTGGAAAAACTAAATTTCTGTCTTTCTCAAGCTGACCCCACACACTAATGCAAGGAGTTCTTCACACACCAAACGGATGCTATTAAATTATGCTGACATAAAAGTCTCCACCAGCATGTTTGGCTTTCCATTTAAGTGACCTATTTCTATTTCTTAGTCACTGCAAGCCAAGTCTTACGGGACTTCACATCTTTAGCCTGCATGAAGAAGGAAGAGGAAAGAATGTGGCACTACTGTGGCCGAGGCAACTCTTCAGACAAAAAAATCCACGGTCAATGTTTCCCATTCCTGAAGAAATACAAACAGGAACAGCCTGGCCTGGGCTGAGGAGGAACAGAGCTGCCAAAGAGGAAATGAGTGAGAGCAGCCTCGGGGTGCGGCAGGTTCAGACTACTGGTCATGTGGATTGTGGCTTAAATGCTGTCATAAAAGAAGACAAGTGGGAAAACACTGACTCTTATTATTCAGTATGTGACAACAGCAGTTAATAGAGAATTATTAGAATTATTATTAGAGATTAGTGTTCAGCAAATCAGAGAACGTTAGATTTTTATGCTCATTTAACTCTTTAAAAGGACTGTTGAGGTGATGAGCAGTGGTGTGACTCATCGCTGCCTGGCTCTACTGTAGCAAGGACACTTAAAGAAGTAGTCATTTTCTTTCTAAGCCATTCAACCGCCATTTAATGTTCTGTAGGGTGTCATGTCTCATTGCAACAAACACGACAAAAGCAGAGGTATACTTTTGTTTACATGATACACCAAATTTCATGAGATGAAATTCCAAATGAAATTTGGAAGTAGGTTTTATCTTGTACCTTTCTGACATGGGAAATGAAGATCACCTAGAGAGAAAAAACTGATTACTGTTTTGGAAACAGTATTCCATCTTCAAAATAATTGATCAGTTTATATTTTCTGTAATTATAAAGTGCTGAAATATGATGGACTTCACAGAGGTAGTGCTTCTGGAGCTTAAGAGACTCGGCTTCAAGCCACAATTGATTCATTGCATGTCATTGATGTTGCCGTGGGCAACAGTCTCTTGAAGAAAGCAAAATGGGCATCAGAAAGTGACACAGTCAAGAGATCCTCTTCAGTCAGTCCTCATATGAATGCTCATTTGAGCTCAGGCATTGGTTCATAGGGTGAGCTCACAGGCAGCAAAATATAGGGCTAATTGTATAAAACTGTCTGTGCTGCCCTCTAGTGGGTTAGATAAGTGTAACATGGTTATACTTTTGTTTAATAAGGATAGTAAGGGGTCATTCAGGATTAAATTCTAATTTCCTATTGTTCACAAGTCATTTGATATGATTAAATAGTTATTGACTGCAATCTCTATTAAATGCAGGTGAAATCAGCTGAGAAGACGTAGGTTCAACAAAGAAAATAGAAAATATCTGAATATAAATGGGCTTTATGCACAACTCAACTACTTCCTGAACTTAAGCCAGCTGCTTTGTGTCCTGTCTTTCATTACTGGATGAACTGATTAATCCAGGTGTGTCGGGCCATTTACTGAAGTCAGACACACCTGGACTAATCTGTTCATCCAGTAATGACAGACAGAACACAAACCAAATGGCTTAAGTTTAGGAAGTAGTGGAGTTGTGCATAAAGCCCATTACACCAATGAATTACGTAATGAGATGAACCCTGGCTGCATCTATCAGAAGCAAACTCATTGATTTATTTAAATAAAACCCAACTTTTGTGTTAACATAATTGTGTTAATAATGTTTTATATTTTGTAATTCCTATATTTCATATAATGATAATCATATAAGATTCTCTTGTGGAATTAATTGCAGGTACCATGGTTGTGTTGTGTATTCTCATTTTGGATTTGTGAATTAGAAAAGCTTGAGCCACCCCCAATGTTAAACATAACAGGGTTGAATGACTGCTCTCTTTTGACACCTTTAGTGATCAAAAAATCCTTACATGTGATTGTTTCCATGAAAACCATGAGAAATATCATGAATGGGTTTATCAGATGTGAGAAGCTGTGCTCAAGACAAAGAGGGAACTATTCATTGGTGCGTTCACAATCAAATTTATTTCTCTTGCACATCATGTGCAAATGCGCTTTATTAATAAACTACACGATGAAGTGAATATGTCTGCATAAATTGAGGTGAAAGGTCAAGCTACAGTACACCTAAAACAGGAGCGTCATAAGGCAAAGTTGTGTCTGAAATTCTCCAGCTGCTTCTGTGTAGATAGTTGCCTCATCTACTTTCTCCAGCCTTTCATGTCCTGTCCACTGTGCTGGCTGCATCCCTCTCTTCTGTCTCTTATGATGTGAAAATCTCTTTACTGTGGTTGATGCTGTTTGGGTTTCTGAAGCACCTATGGGTGATGCTCAGCATCTCTGTTGAACAATTTTCATTTGATTAAATTATGTCTAAAAATGCCAACAACAGATTTTTTTCTAAGCTGTGAAATATGTAATTGTTTCAAATTGCAATTTTGTATCTTGGTAATTTTGTTCAGAGTTTGGTCAGAACTGATACTAGTATCAGAAGTAAGGGGATTGAAATCAGTGAGTATTTCTGCCTAAACACTATCTGATAACCCATTTTACACCAAATCTGTGACCTATCAGAATCTGTGACCATAGGGGGCGGTAGTGTTGATTTTACCACATGTGTATCTAAGAAAATACCCAAACTGCTCAGCTTAAAGAATTTATTATTATTATTATTATTACTATTATTATTATTACTATTAATAAATTCATATGATAGCCTATTGCTGATCTCAACTAGAAGTGACAGAAAAAAAAAACATCAAATAAAATAAGAATGAGAAAGAGAAAAAAGAGGCACCATACAGAAAACAATGCAGTCCAACCAGAATATAAACAACATATTACACTTACATCGACACATGGCTGGGAAACAGTCAGTATGTGTTTTATTGCCACCAGTTTGGATCTAAATGGTTGCTTCTCAGTCAAATAACTGTAAAATACTAAGGCACATGTCTTTAAAGTAAATCTTTCTCTCTGTTTGAAATTTGTGGTGTACTTAAGTTAACTACACAATATATATAATCACCTTTTTATACCAGAAACAAAAGACATTCTAGCACATTGTGAAGATGAGCAATCTGCAAAAAGTGTCTGTAGTCGCTTTCCAACCAGAAGGTCAGCGGTTTGATTCTCCTGACTACATGTCCTTGGGCAAGACACTGAACCCTGCCTCGCCCCCGATGTGCCTATGAATGTGTACAGAGCACTCAGTGTGAAACAATATGAGTGCTGTGAGAATGGGTGAATGAGAATGAAGTGTCAAAGCACTTTCAGCAGTCACATGACTGGAAAACTGCTAAACAATTACACTCTGTTTACCAGAAGAATAAATTTGCCTTAAAATATCAAACTAGCTTTCCCTCCTAGGAACTCTCCGTTGTGAGGAGAGGAAGCCAACAGACTGAATTGCAAAAGTGCACTTGCTCTGCCCCCTACAGGTAAAAAAGGTAAAACAAAAGGTACAATAAATTATCCAAGATGAAAAAAATGCCAAGATTAAATAAATTAAAAACATTTGCAATGAGCGGAGCTATAGTAACATTGCATTTTAGGTGTGTCATATCGTACTTACATCAGATTGAACAGCTTATATGATCCAGGTAATGAACAGAGCTCATCAGTCAATATCTCAAAATAGAACATTTCCAAATCAAAGTAGGAGTTTGTATAAACAATTAGATCTAGCTAATGAATTTCCAAACTCTTTCTCCATTTACAAAGAACCAACCATGTGTCATCTGCAGTTTTTTCAATTATATTCTGACAGAATTTGCACACGTCATTGATTTAATCAGCAAAAAAAAAATGTTTATGCACAGTATGCGAGTTCTATTCAGGGGCCAATGGTCTCAGCTGCTTGCAGTGCCATGCTTGATCTGCAGAAATGAAAAAAAAAAATGCCGCTGTGAACAGTTTGATGAAAAATGCATCATTTACACCCACAGTGTCTTCTCTCTGGCCTCTCTGCTTGTGCAGTTTTCTGACACGATGCCACCTCTTTTGGGAGATGAGAAACTCAAAATACCTCGACCTCCTTGTGTCAAACCCCTACTGCCTCACAGGGTGGAGCTCTCCGGTGGCCCAGCTGACAGTGACAAACTGACAATGGCTGAATGCTCCACTTCACAACTCTATCCCTTTTCCCCCTTTCTGTTCTGTTGAGCCACAAAGAAAGAACAAGGATGAGAGATCAAAATAACTTTTAAACCTCCAGTGACTTTTTACATTCATAAACTTCTGTTATTATGGATGTAGTGGTCAAGGACAAATCATTGATCAACTTTATAAAGCTCCTGCTCTATCACAAACTGACAACAAAGCTGAAAGTGTATTGTTAGTAAAGGACAAAGATGCAATATATCTATTTTTGGACAGGTTAGTGAATAGTGCAGTGCATTCCCTAGCAGGACCCAGATAAGAGCCACACACCAGATGTTACTGTGCTGCATTTTAATGTCACTGTGGACATGAAACAGACACCATGAACTATCTGTTCCTCAGATCTGGAGACTCACAAACAATGTAGGTTTGACTCTGGAAACCCAAATCTTTCATTGGAATTATCCACAGTTTGGTAAAATCAAGCTAACCTTTAGTTCTGCCAGATCAACCATTCATGAAAACTCAAGCAAAACTTGATCTTTTTCCCACCTCGGAATCAAACCAACTAATCTTCAGTTTTTTGCCCCCAGAAATGTTGTACACCAGAACTTCCTGAGTTTTGAACAAAGCCTTACAACCAACATTTCTTTCTTTTAAAACTTTGAGTCTGGTTCTTTCAAAAGAATGAAATAATGATAAATTCTGGGATCAGACCTTCGATGTGAGTCACGTAGCTCTCAGATCAAGGTGCGATAAAGGTACGATTGTAGAAATGGGTGAAAATGTAGAATGCTTCTCCATATCAGACCTAGAGAAGATGTTTTATGTGGGATGTAAGGGAAGACATATATCTTGTCTTTCTATTAACCTGCATTTGTTTTAATATGTATGTTTTATTTTAGGTTAGGTTTAGGTGAGGTTAGGGCTGCATGGTGGTGTGGTGGTTTGCACAGCAGTCTCACAGCAAGGAGGTTGCAGGTTTGAGCCCTGGGGGGAGTTGGGGCCAGAGGGGGCTGCTGGTTTGAGTTGGATAGGTGTTTGAAACAGTGGCCTTTCTGTGTGGAGTCTGCATGTTCTCCCAGTGCATGCGTGGGTTCTCACCGGGTACTCTGGCTTCCTCCCACTGTCCAAAAACATGCATGTTAAGTTAATCAGTCACTCTAATTCTACCTAAGAATGAGTGTATGTTGTCTCTCTGGGTTGCCCTGTGAAAGACTGGGGACCTGTCCGGGGTTTTTTCTGCCTCTCGCCTAATAATAGCTGGGATAGGCTCCAGCTCACCCGCAATCCTGAGTTGGATAAAGTATTATAGAAAATTAATTAATTTTACCAAATGATATTCAAACATGTTTATCATTCCTATTCACATTTAGAAAGTTCAAGTCATCAAGATTTGGCAGTGTTTAAACAAATTAGCTGATTTAATTATTTAAAATATTGTTCCTTTCATTATTTGCCTTTTTAAGCTTTGCTTTACCATGACTTATTTGTTGGTTCTTTAATCCTGTTTGAATGATGAATTTTTTAAATGTGTACCAGTCCTAATGCGTTTCACCACATAGAACTTAAAGATGTTCACAAATATTTTAATTAGATAGAGATTGGAGAAGCATTTGACACATTAAACGAGACTCCTGATAAGAAAATTAGGAGTCTGAGCTTTACTTAGCTCTGAGAAACAGCAGTTCCCAATGGACTTTATGCACAACTCAACTACTTCCTGAACTTAATCCAGCTGCTTTGTTTCCTGTCTTTCATTACTGGACAAACTGATTAATCCAGGTGTGTCTGACCTCAGTAAATGGCCAGACACACTTGGATTAATCAGTTCGTCCAATAATGAATGACAGGACACAAAGCAGCTGGCTAAAGTTCAGGAAGTAGTTGAGTTGTGCATAAAGCCCATTGGGTGAAGAGAGTAAACCACACCTGCTTGTGGGCGAGGCCCACAGAGAGGCTCATGATGATCAGAGATGCATCCAGCAGAAAAGAAAAAAGAAGAGCAGAAGAGTAGCGTGCAACAAAATGGACAGCGCAACAAACCATGTAGTGAGATCAAGAGATTTCACAATCAATTGCTGATATTGGTAGTTGGAATTAACTCACAATAGTTCTTGTTTTTCCTTTTTTCCAGCTTTTAAGGTTACACATTTTGTAACAGTTCAATCACTCCAGCCATTAATTCAGCAGGACTTCATTTTTTTCATTATCTGCCTCTTTATGTCACCATTCCCTGCCAACCTTTGGAGGAAGGCCTGAGAGAGGGAAGGAGAGAGAGAAGGATGCCAGCAGATTCCACCCTGAGTGCCTCAGCCTCATGCTAATTTCCAGGAGATTTGGGAAGCCTTGTACACTGCTACTCACCAAACTTTACTTCCTTTGGTTTCTGAAGCAGTTCAGTTAAACCTGCCATGAGTCACAGTTCAGTGAGCCACAGGATCCACTTACCTGATTAGTTCCCCTTTCGTCAGGTGCTACAAAACATGATTGGGGTCATAAGAGTGGTGACAGTGAATTAATTCCCTCCTCAAATATGAATTTAGGCCAAAACAGACCCTTAAACTTCCTATAAGATTTATAAATTATTTTTTCCATCTGTTAAATTAAATAATCAGTATCATAGTTGAATTTATTTATGTTTCACTATTCACTTTTTCCATATAGATTGTGGTTGATTATCTTGCCTACTTGCATGTATTTTCATCTTTGTTTTCCATAGTCTTTTTAATAGCATCTTCAGAAAGGTTATTTTAGATTTCTTGTACACCTGCCTTAAAATTTAAGGGATAGCTACTAGAGCTTGGTTGGGTGATGGGACGGCTGAAAAACGTGACCTTTTTCAACCCAAAACATGACATAGCCCTGCAGAGTAAGATATATTTCAGCTGCTTTTTCATTCTGATCTCAGAGATCAATGGGTAAATCGAGAGCTTTGCCTTTTGGCTAAGCTCCGTCTTCTCCATGACAGACACAATCCAGTCTCCATTCTTCCGTCACTTATGAACTAGACCCCGAGATACTTGCACTCCTTAGGGCGGGACCCCATTTCCGACTCGAAGAGCACACTCCACCCTTTTTGGGCTGAGGACCATGGACTCGAGTTTGGAGGTGTTGATTCTTATCCCAACGGCATCAAATTCAACGGTGAATCGTTCCAGCTAGAGCTGGACATCACAGCCCAATGAAGCCAAAATAACCACATCATCTGCAAAAAAGGAATGACCCAATCCTGAGGCCGCCAACCAGATTCCCTCAGCATCACATCTGCACGTAGAAATTCTGTTCATAAATGTGTTCAGGAAACCTGAAAAGACCTTACTATAGAGGTTGAAGAATGTGGTCCCCCTGTAATTAGAGCACACCCTCCAATCCCCCTGCTTGAACAAAGGGACAACCCCAGTCTGCAAATTCAGTGGCACTGTCCCCGATATCCACGCAGTGCTGTAGAACGTGTTAGCCAAGACAACCCTGCAGCATCCAGAGCTTCATGAAACCCCGGTCGGTTCTTGTCCACCTTTAGGGTCATGCCACAGGTGAGCTCTTTAACCACCTCAGCGACCTCAGCTCTGGCTGAGAATGTTGGTCAGGCCCCCACCAGCATTCTCCCCCACCATCTGAGCCAACTCACTGCTGGTCATTAGTTGACAGATCCACTCCTCTCTTCACTCAAACATCCAAGACATGCATTTTATATGTGTATAAACCTCACAGGAAGGGAACAGACTGAGAAAAACTTTGCAGGTTAATTCCTCACTTTTGAAAATGTATCTAAAATTTAGGAAATAATTACCACAGTTAAAGTGGTCATCCGATGTGGAAATTAAAGCAAAATTAAAAGCTAAAAGAAATTAGCCAATGACGTTTTCATCAACAATTGCTCACTGATTTAACACATAGTCTCAGAAAAAAACACTACATTTTCGGAGTGGATTAGAGAATAACACTGCAGTGGCGCCTTTTTACTGTGGAGAATAATAACAGAAGTGGAGAAACAGGAGGGAAGAAGAAAGAGGAGGAAAGAGGAATTTTAATGCTCATCTGTCAGAGGAGATTACAAGGGGAACAGAAAGCTTCATGGGAAATATATTCATTTTTAAAAAAAAAAAACTTGAATATGTGTCTGCTGAATATGTCTACAAATCAGGTCCAATTTGCTTAGTTTAGCTTAGTTTGACATTAAAACTGTCAGAAATTTAAAATGTTTGTAAAGCACTTTCTATAGTCTGTGATACAATGTTTTACATAAAAAGACAGCTGAAAAGAAAGACTCCAGAAGAAGCAACACTATGAATAAACAGCAATGTGAAACAGAAAAGCAGTATGAAATACAGGTAAAAAAAATAATCTAAAGCAAGATACATGGTAACACAAGGAAAAACTGTGTAAAATCAAAACCCCAAACTTTGATAGATATGGGTCTTCAGCTGAATTTTAAAACACCCAAGAGTGCTCTGTTCCTCATTGGAAGACTGTTCCTCAGTCTGAGAGCCAGGACTTCAAACGTACAGTCCCTTCAGTTTCTCAGGAGAGAGTGAAGAACAATTAACAGATCTTGATTGGAGGATCTCAGGGGCCTGGCAGAAGCATGTTAAAAATTCATGAACTTTGGCACAAGATTGTTTTAGGTTTAATAAATGAGAAGGAGGAATTTAAAAGAGGATCCTGAGCTTCAAGGCAGTGTGGTAATATAACATCTGAGGCGATGTGAGGGCAATGTAGAGTTTTATAAATAAATATACAGTTATTTGCCATGTTATGTGTACACACCTTAACAGTTCATTTGTTACATGTTCTTCATGTAACCCCTTCTATTCCAAGAAAATGCCTTCGAAAGTCCTGTTCATTGTGTATCTAAAATAAATCAACAGCTGCTTTGCATTCATGGCGTAATTGCAATACGAGTTACATTCCTAAACTGTCAGTGTAAAGTTTACAGGACCCAGTTAGATATATTTGAAAACAGTGGAAACAACAACTAAAAAACAATCATGTTAATAGTTGTGAGCTATTAGACTGGGTAAATTAATAAAAAAAATCCTATCAATTCCTTATTTGATACTAATTGAACAAATGATTTGCACTGTTTTTCGTATTAGTTTTCCCAAATGCTTAAAGAAAAAACTGATTTACTTTCATGGGACACTGTCGCTGATAGATCAAAGAAATGCAAGTGGAAGCAACATGTCGCCTTTTACTGCTGGAACGTGCTCAGTGCACAGATAAGAGAGATCTCCAAGGCCAGAGATAGATTTACTGACTATCAACACAGCAACATAAACAGAAACACATTATAATGCAATATAGCACTGTATATCTAATGAAATACATTGTCACAGTGTTAAGTTATTTGTTGAGTCTAACGATGAGTACCTAATGTACTGGACTTGCCAATCAAGTTTTTTGTAATTGTAATTGTGATGTTCCACCACCAGAGGGAGTTTTCATTGAGATGAGCTCTATGATCACCTAGTTTCCCATTGCCTGCAAAGAAAGTGTTACCAGTAACAACTATTTCTTCATTTTATTGTATTAAAATGATGGGTTTGTATTCACAAGATTCTGTCCTCATTCTGTGGAGCAATTTTGACTTGGCAAGTCCTGGGCAGGAACAATTTGAGGGTCTGAAAAGTAAACGTAAAACATATTCATCCCAGCAACTAATACTGTTTTGCACTTTATTATCATGATAGAAAACCAATAAAGATGACAGAAGAAGGTTAGAACCAAGAGAAAAAAGTGCAACCGTAGAACAAAGGAGAAGTAGAGAAAATACATCACGGACACAGTAAGAAGAGAGAGTGACCACATGACATAAAGTGGGGGCAACATCCATCATGCAGCAGTCAGAGAAAGATTGCCTTCAACCACTTGCAGCACAACAATCAATGATATCATGCTTCATTTACAAGATCATGAGACATCCCTTGGCTCTCCACTACACTTACTGTTCATATTTTTATGATACATCTCTGAAAGTAAAAACAATTGCAAACTTTTGTCAAATAAGAAAATTCAAAAAGACTCCCGCACACTGTCCAAATTGCATGAAAGAATTTTTAATTTCAACATTTCCGTACTAGACCTTCATCGGGGGTTTACCTGATGAAGGTGTAGTACGGAAACGTTGCAATTAAAAATTCTTTCATGCAAGTTGGACAGTGTGCAGGAGTCTTCTTGAATTATCTTGAGTTCCTTCTCCTATGCACCTGTCATGCAATAGATGTGCAAAGTGTCTTCTTTCTTTAAATAAGAAAATAAAATACAAGCCTCTAAGATCCTCATTTATTCTCTCATTAATGATCATTTAAGCAGTCTATGAAAACCAGGAAACTATAGTGGCACACCACTACTTAAATTCTCGACCTGTTAATGTCAGTTGTCAAATTTAAAGTTAGATACCCTAATTCTGTTTTAATATAAATGGAGTTAACATCAAGATAAAAAACAGTTAAAATTAAACTGACAGGTGGTTCATATAGTCGAGAATGCTGAGAATGTTTGCAGAGTGGTAATAAGCGATAGTGGTATAAATAGGCCTATGCACTGACCCACATATTGCACTTGTTGGCATGTGTCTTCAATGCAGTAAACACAAGCCCAACTTATTTTGAGTGACCTGACATACAGCGCCCTGCAGCTGAAAATACTCATTAGAACACAAGTGTGTTGCCCTATTAATCCTTCAATTTAAGCACTCCTCAACAAAAGTGCTATTTACTTATTTTTTTAAGCAATGCTTGCTAAAAACTACACAGCCTAGCAGTTTTAGGGAATTACTTAGCCTTAAGTGACATCTGAAAATTCAACTATGTATGTGTGAGTGGTTTTAAAATATTTATGTCCTTAGCAGAGTTTAGGATTAAACTCCTCCACACATACACATCTACACACACACACACACAGAAAGTATTGGGATCTGCTGTCACATTTGTTTTATGCACTTGCTGAACAAAACTTTTGTAAATATTGCTTTATTATTTCAAAACATAACTGTTTAGATAATTTGAATGATAAAAAAATGGTCTGCTGTTATAATTAAAAATGAATGAAAAATGTTGCTTTAGTGTATTACAAACAAACAAACAAAAATAATGTTAATTAGACACAAAAATTAATCTGTGGATTTACTTTGCTTCTGTTTTCATGTAAAACAGGACACGAATCAACCCCCTCACACTTCATTGCTTCTCCAGCTGCAGTGTTATTGATGATTCATTACTGCATGTATCCCATCATCAGTCAGCAGCTGGAGAAAAAAACAAACAAAAAAACAAAAATCCTGATATAATGAGTCATCTGCCTAATGTGCACCACTTGGAACAGTTTATGCTGCTTTAAGCAGAACATGTCAGCCACCAGCTGTAAATGCATTGAATGTCACCCACTCAAAGATCCTATAGAAAATGTAGAAAGGGGGTGTAAAAATGGAGCGAAGAGGCACTGTTCAGATGAAGGTTTTTCAAAGAGAAAAGAGGGAGGCACAGATTTACAGATATGATCAAAGGAAGATGAAAATCACTCAGGTATTTTTTTGCAAATACATACATAATTCAAGAATTAACAGAACAATGTAGCAGGAAGATTAGTTTTCTTTCCTCTGAGCTATAACTGATGAACATAACACCACCAGGATGCACTGTTGCTCTTCAGTCCTATTTACTAAGGACTATATGTAGGGGAAGTGGGAGTGTGAGGAAAGGCAGCAAACAGAGTAATTTCCAGAGATTTAAATGGGGAGTGATTCTGAAGAAAATGTCAGACAGGAAGCAGCAGGACACAGGTGGTTTAAAAACAGACTGCGCATTCCAGAAGAGAGCAACAAATCCAAATCAACAGCTCATAAACACTAGGGGTGGGAATCACTGGTTTGATCACGATACGATATTATATCGATAAAGTGATACAGCGATTCGATGTTTGCCGATATCTCAAATTCAGTCACGATACAAATTCGATATGATTTGATCTAGGATCCTCTGATCGATATGAAACGATATAAAGCAATATAATGAGTGATTGATAACAATTATTTCCATTCAACACTAAAAGCACCTAGATCAACATTTAAACTTTCTTTATTAATGAGCTCTGGCATTAACATTTAGTTTAAAAGAAAATATTTTCAGAATAAAAGTGTGTTTGATAACTGGTTACTCTATCGATTTTTGTCTGATATTAGTATTTTGGATCGATATAATTGAATCATTGACCATACGATCGATGTATGGATACAGATCGATGTATTGTCCCACCCCTAACACTAAGACTAGTCATATTGTTTCATTGGTATTCAATGTTTTTTTTTATTAAAAAAGCTGTATGCTGTACAAACTGTTTCTTTAGTCTCATTTTTCATATTTCTTCATATTTTAAAAAAGTGAAACAATAGATTTTAGAGGATCTTAACAAAAAAAAGCACAGAGCAATATCTTGTTTTCACTGTAAGAGTTGATCAAATAATCTATAGCAGGGGTTTCCAAACTTTTCCATGTCAAGGCCCCCCACACAACAACAGCCTCTGGCCAGGGACCCCCAAACCTACGGACAGTGCTACAAATAAGAAACACAACTTTTAGACTTTACTTTCTTACTTTAATTTACTCTTCAGTAGTGACATCTGTTAAGCATGAAAATACAAAGATGCACCAAAAATGCTGTAACTGGATATAGATTTATCCTGAAAAGGCAATAAACCTGGAAACTGTGTAAAAAAAAAAAAAAAAA
>JAVQJG010055058.1:0-12528 GCA_036024015.1 Craterocephalus amniculus | reverse complement strand
TCCTTTTTTAACTCTATAAAAGGCTATTTCTCCTGGTCGAAAGGACAATTTGGCCAATCTGGCATCTCAAACAGCAGACTGAATAAATTGCAGCCTTGGCAGTACTCAGTATTTGCATACAAACACAGCTTGTCCCTTAGAAGTAGTAATTAGCTGGTCAAAACGAAGGAATGGCCCACCACCATCTCAAAGAAAAAGATGCATTTCTCCTCTCCACTTGAAGCACTGCATTGTTTGAATCCCAGTCAAAATATTGATAGAAATATGAACACTACCTGGGAAATCATCCAAAGCAAACTAGAATATTTTTCCAGGAAGCACCCAAATGGCATTTGACTGTTTATCTTGGCAGTCTTGGCATACTGGAAAGTAACAGTGGCACTGCCATCTTGAATTTGTAAGTGATTTATGCAGCACAGTGTTTCAGGTTATAGTTGTGAGGAGGAGGCTGCCTGTCTGGTGCAAAACAACAGCTAATGTTCCTGTAGTTTGTCTATATGGGTAAAACTTTCCTTGTCAGATTATTCTGTCGGACCACTTATGACGGCTGGAGCAAGACTGGACCAGCTTTGCGATGTGACTTAGTGTGCTTACGCTCTAACAGCCCACCACGCTGTAGCGTTGAACAGTGACAGTGGTGCTGGTGGTCACATGGTTAGCATAGCCAGCTGTTCCACATTCTAGTGGAAAGTCTGTTTCCTTTTCCTGCTGGAGAATTTTCCCCCCACACCCTCGGGAAGGTAAAATTTTGCTCAAAATATATCCAGACATACACAGACTGGGTTCTTGTGTTTGTAGACTAAACTTAAATGGTTTCCACTGGCTTGCCCTGCATTATATTATATATATACAGTATATGTATACATATACAGTGTAGGTATTATAAGGTTTCAGTTTGAATTTCAAAATATTTGTATTGTTGCTTGAAATATAAATATGTTTTCACTTACAATATTGCTGAGTAAATAAATTAAGCGACTCTGGAAAGCTTGATGTTCTGATATGGAAGTAGACCAGGGCTTTGGGGGGTCTGATTGTAAACAAAACTAATCACCAACATACTTGTATCCATGTTCTACAATGTTGTCTGAGTTTTGCTGTTAATATCATTATTTAGATTGCACTTTGTGGGTGTCTTTGCATCATTTAAAATGAATTTAAGTCATGTTGAAATGATAAGTTGATTAAATGAATGGTCTACTTGCGACTGAACATTTCGAGGAAAATAGGGATACAATCCACATAAAGCTCATACTACTCAACAACTACATCTATTTATATAGTCAAAAATACTAAAATCATGTTATGTTATTGAATTATTTCATTTTGACAACTTTGGCAACAACATGATTGGGTAACCTGGCCGGATATTTTCCTTATTGTACAGAGCCCCTGCTGTTCCGTTACAGTTGAACAACTTTGTTTTTCTTTTGTGTGTGTGTGTATAAATCAGATAAAACATGCCATTTGAAAACATTATGTTGCATAACCAATAACTGTGACTACCAGTTAAAGCTGTATGTTTCCCTCTCTAGGTAAAGGAGAGCAGTCGTACCCGGACCTGCTGGCGCTGCTGATCGCGTTGGTGGTCACAGTCATTGTGGCTTTGGGGGTGAAAAACTCTGTTGGCTTCAATAACGTTCTGAACGTAATCAATCTCATTGTGTGGGTCTTCATGATGATTGCTGGAATGTTCTTTGTCAATGGAGAGAACTGGGATGAGGGGAGATTCCTTCCCTTTGGCTGGTCAGGGGTACGCATTCACGCACACACACTATTAAAATCAAAGTAAGTACGTTTCTTGATGTAAGCTCTAACTTTGTTGTTCGTTACAGGTGATGCAAGGTGCAGCCACCTGTTTCTATGCCTTCATTGGGTTTGACATCATCGCTACAACCGGAGAGGAGGCCAAGAGTCCCAACACCTCAATCCCGTATGCCATCACTGCCTCACTTATCACTTGCCTCACTGCTTACGTATCTGTAAGTATCTTGTAGACGTTGTATCTTGTAGACGTTATATCCCCACTAATATGAACACCATTTTGTTTTTTTCTGTCACTTTAAGAGGATTTAAGAGTTTAATATATTTCCAAACCCATTTTTCATTGTGACTTTTCATTCCTCATCTTCGCACTCTCAGCCTGAGCTTTCAGTGATTATTAATTTACTTGTGATACAGCCTGACAGTGTTGCCCCAAATGTATAGAACTTTTCTAACACAATGATAGAAAGATAGAGAAAGATATTTTCCTTGCACTCCGCCTGTGTGGTTATGTACCTCATCTCTGATCTTTATGTCTTCAGCTCACACAGCTTTTAGACTGCTTGATGTGTGCTGGGTGGTTGTTACTGTGAATGCAGTGTAACACCAACCAATCAGAATTCAGGGATCTTTCAGCATTGCCCGGGGCAGAGATTGCATTAACTTCAAAATTCAACAACTTTCTTTTGAAATCCTTGTCTCTCTCCCAGTCACATCCAACTCCCTTCGTCGTACTCTGAAACATTCTCAGGCTTTTCTCAATCTTCATATTTCTTACTTTTCTCCTCCTGCTGTTAAGGTTCAATCTCTGGAAAACTATCATTATGTTCATCTTTCCTGGTGATATTGGTTTTGCAATGCAATTGAATTAGAGAAGACTCTCTTCCTCTTTTTGATGATTTTTTCATACACAGTTGCTTCACATCCCTGCTCAGTGAGCATTAGGACAGATTCATTTAAAAGGGCATTAAGGAAACAACTAATACTGAATAATGAGGGAGGGGATTACCAGTTAAAGTGGGGTGTCATGTGCATTTGCAAATTGAGAGTGAAAATGCTAAAAAATGAATCTCATAAAGTTTTCCTCATTTTGGCAGGAGAGATATACTTTAATTGCAGAGCACAAATCTCACAGGTCAGAATTTTGTAATTAACAGGAACAAATAGGTACCTGTTGGATAAACTGGTTCTTGTTCTGAATTCCTGAGCTGATGCATCACTTTGATAACTATCAGTGAGGTATGCAATATATTTTAATGATATCAATCGGAATAATATATTTCACTCCAAATACAAATTTATGAACAGATGTGATCTTTAAACATAATCAAATACATTTTATGGCTAAACCTGATAAGGAAACTTAATGCCAAAGTAAAGCTAAAAGACCATGTGAACACAAAATAAAACACTTTTTTTTTTAACATCTGAAATTCGTTGTAGACATTTGTTATCTGTAAACTGAACTGAAATGACCTGAAACAGGAAATGAAGTTACAAAACACCTAACGGGGCGAGAAAAGAGAGAGAGAAAGTGACAGGATTAGAGTCAACATCAGGCTGAGTTTTACTGCCTGGAGAATAACTGAGAGAAAAAACACGATGCAAGACGGATGCTGAAATCAGCCTTCGTTAGGGGGGTTCAGTAGTGCAGCTTTTATGATTCTTCTATCTTTGTGACATGCTCTTTCCTTTGCGGTGCAGCATTTGTGACAGATGGCCCTGCATGGTTCCACACGTCAGACCTGAGGGGAAAAATACGCATAAAAAAACACACACACACACGCACACACACACACACACACACACACACACACAAACACACACACATACACACTGAGCCAGAACCATGGCTAATGAGCATTTTGCATGTGAGAGGATGTGCAGGAGGCTGAACGCAGTTTAATTTTCCTGTTTTGCTTTTAAACAGGCTCTAAAGCCTAAACTGGATTGGAGAAGAATTTTTATTATAGAATTAATGAGTTTGAGGAAAACGATCATACATGACCAGGCCTTTTTATGACGTGTTGTCTTAGTTTTCCTGTGAAAGTCTAGCATCTTCTTTGCAGAGTTTATTACATTACATTTCTTCCCACGGTGACAGCAGATGAGGCTGTAAAGTACTTTTAGTTCATGAAATACAATTTTTTTCTCTCTAAACACTGGAGATTGTGGTATTCTGAGAAATAACCAACACCTTTGTGTCATCCATGCAGGTTTCTGTGATCCTGACCCTGATGGTACCTTACAATGAGATTGATGCTGATGCCCCGCTGATGGAGATGTTTGCCATGCACGGCTGTATGTTCGCAAAGTACATTGTGGCTGTGGGATCTATAGCCGGACTGACTGTGTCCCTCCTGGGCTCATTGTTCCCCATGCCTAGGGTTATCTACGCCATGGCAGGGGACGGCCTGCTGTTTAAGTGAGTCTTAACTGTTATTCTGGGTTTATTTTTCATGTCCGTTTAACCCTATAAAGCCAAACGTATTATATTTCATACATATGTTTCTGAAACGCTTTGAAACTTTATGGTAAAAACTTTGCTCAAAACTGTGCAGAGTACAATATGAAACTTGTCTTCTGCCCCCTAATGGATGACAGGAAGCAGAAGACTGCACCATATTAATTTTGTCTTGTCACATGGTAGGCTAATGAATGGTAGATAATAGCCCTCCCCCAAAAATTCTTTTCTTACACATTTTGTTAAAGGGCTAAATTAGTACTTCAGATTTTAAAAACTAGACTTTTTTGGGCAGTTTTTCCTGGGTTTCCTTTTAAAGGGTTAAATGAAGTAAGACTCTGAATCTGACTCTACTCATCTTTGTGTGTGTAGGTTTCTGGCAAATGTGTCCTCCTATACAGAGACCCCTGCTGTAGCATGTGTGGTGTCCGGCTTTCTGGCTGCCCTGCTGTCCCTTCTAGTCAGTCTCAGAGACCTCATAGAGATGATGTCCATAGGAACCCTGTTGGCCTATACCCTGGTAAGTTGTGGACAGTTTTTTATGTATGTGAAATTTTGGGAGTTGAGGGTTTCTGCTAGTCAATGAAAAAGATGTTTGCTTTTGTTGCATTGCAGGTGAGCCTCTGCGTACTGCTCTTACGTTACCAGCCTGAGGGCGACATCCACGGCTTTGTGAACTTCCTCTCAGAGGAGCAGAACAACAAGAGAAAGGAAGGTGTTCTGGCTGAGTGCGAGAAAGAGGCCTGCTCGCCAACCAGCGAAGCGGACGAGTATGGAGGCCCGCCCACCAACACCTGCGGAGCCAAGAATCTGCCCTCGCTCGGAGACAACGAGATGCTGATCGGGAAACCGGATAAAAACGCGTACACCGCCAGCCACCCGAACTACGGCACGGTGGATATGACCACAGGCATCGAAGCAGAGGAGTCAGAGGGAGGGTTGTCCCGGCGGCTGAAGAAACTGGTTGGACCGCGGTACTATACTCTGAGGATTCGACTCGGCCTACCAGGGAAAATGGACAGGCCAACTCAGGCCACGGGGAAGACCGTCACTGTGTGTGTGCTGCTGCTCTTTATCTTCATCTTCATTTTCTGCTCCTTCATCATTTTTGGTGAGAGCAAGCCAGCAAAGTCACTTCAAATGTACGACCTGATGGCAGCACGCATTCATTCTTTTTTCTTTTCTTTTAGGAGCGAGCAGTATCGGGGAGGGGCGTTGGTGGGCATTGCTGCTATTAATCTTCCTCATAATCTTCATCGCCCTGTTGGTCATCATCATCCTCCAGCAGCCAGAGAACCCTAAGCGGCTGCCGTACATGGCGCCCTGTGTGCCATTTGTTCCTGCTTCAGCAATGCTGGTTAACATCTACCTCATGCTCAAACTGTCGGCCATCACATGGATACGATTTTCAATCTGGTGTCTCGTCGGTAAGCCTGCACTTTGTCACGTGATATGGTTTTCCTGAAAGGTTGTCTGTTGATGCATTTCAAAGACTGAGTAGAATTTCTTCCATCCTGCACGGATTAGAGGACTTGTTCTCAAATTAAACACAAATTCATCTCAGTTATCTTGAATAACACAGTAATTAATTTGATCAAAGTGACGCACTGCCAGTAAAGCTTAGAGTTTATTTTTCTTGTTTCACTTGCCTTTTTGTGGAACAGTATTACGTTTCTCTACTTTTTTTATCCATGTCTGACTGCTCATCTGTATTTGATTTACCATTAAAGGGGAGTAAATATGATTTTCTTAACAATGTAACAGTGGATTTGCCCCATTGTACTATAGCGAATTATCAGTTACAGTAGGTATCACGTTGTCCTCACTTAGTTTGGGTCTGATTTTGTGTATTTACAGCCAGATTTGAGGGAAAATAGGGCTGACATTAGCAGGGAGAAAAAAGGAATAACCAGAATTTTCCCTAAGGTGCCTCCTCCCTTTGTTTTTTTAAGCAGCATGATTGGATTGTATGCAGGAAAATTGTTCATTACTATAAAAATCCCTTAGCTCTTTTAAACTGAAAGGGAGTTAGTCTTTTGATATAATTTAAACTCATATTTTAGGTCTCAAATGCTGTTATTGATGCTTGCATAAAATTTTATTTGTCTGCACTAGTTGAATGTAAATGTAAATCTTCCATTTCAAAAGACTCAGATCCATCATCCTATCTTTAAAAAAAAAAATTGAACAAGGAAGTGGGCTGGTGAACATGCCTCGAAGTTAAATGATGTGAAATGTGAAAGCTGCTGGCTCTGGTGGTCAATTTTTAAAAAGTTAAACAAAACCCATACAATAAACATCAGTTTTTCAAGTGAAGTCACTACATTTTTCCCATACAGACAAAAGTTGCCTGAGGGAATTAACATGGGCATGCCTTTAGATGCATTTCCAAAATCTGTATACATTTGATTCATTTATGATTTTATCAGTTTATTCATTTGATTAAGTCCAATTTATCTAATATGTTATATTGAGTGAACCTGATTAACCATGCCATGCTGAGTCTAACTTGTAGTAAGGGCTTAAAAGCTAATTATCATACAAATGATGTCAGTAACTTAAGCAGGAAAAATAAATTATATTGTGGATCATCCTTGAGCTTGTGTAATACAGAACAATACCAACAAATCAAATGGACTAAAGTACCACTAGTGCTTAAGGGTAAATGAACTTGTTTTACAAACAAAGCTTGTCTTATAAATTCATAATTTTATTAGATACAGTTTTTATAGAAATTATCAAAATATGCATCCCTGCATGTTTAATCAGACAGTGTTCATGAAATAGTACAAACATCTGCAGGGGGATTCCACTTCATGCACATAATCTTACTGAATTGAATTTGAATCAGTTTTACATGTAAGTGCACTGTGTACATGTGTGTCTCTTCAGGTGTGCTCATCTACTTCGGTTACGGCATGTGGAACAGTACGCTGGAGATCACAGCCAGAGAAAATGAGGTGCACGCCTCCACCTACCAGCGCTACGATCAAGGCGTGGACGAGGGCTTCTCCGGCTTCGATGATGATTTCTACCCGCCTACCACTGACACCTGGGGTGCTCCAGAGGGGGGATCGGGGAGGACCTCTCCCCCTAAGGCAAAACCTGAAAATGATGGGTTGCCTTCAAAAGACGGAGGCAGAACCATTGCTAATGATGGCCTTGCGGAGGAGGATCCGATGGATTTCTGAAGGGACCGACTTTGTGTTACCCTGAATGTACTGCCTTGTCTGCTGCCTGGGGGAAGGGAGGGAAAGAGTGTGTGAGTGCATGAGTGAAAGAGTGTGCGCGTATGTGTGCATGCTTTGCATGTGTGTGTATTTGTTTGTGTATCTAACCCTTGGGCTAAATTGTTTCTGGGCAGTGTAACAGCTTGCCTTTTACATTATTCAACTAATCTTAGCACGTCCCACACAAATAGACCTCAAGGTCATGGCTGTCTTGATACATTCACTTGTTATTCCCTCACTAGAGTCAACATCCAACGGAGAGAAGTACAAAGCAAAAGATTAGATATAATGTTAATCTTTGAACTGAAAAATGAGTTACATCATGAACTGAGCAACTTTTTAACTGTTTATCGACAGAAATGATGGGACACGGGGAGGGTGATGAAACAGGGCCGGATGAATCAGCACCTCTCTTCCTGTTTCAGCACAGACTGACAGGAAAGTTAGATGACAGCATGCCAAGCCCAAATGACTTCCCGAGGCCACATCTGTCTGTTTCCTGCTATCTTTTTTCAAAAGACGAGAAAAACATCTTCACACATGCTCTGAAAATCTTTTATGAAACTCAAAAACAACCAGTAAAAAACAAACAAACTCAGTTCTCTCACTAAACATCTAGCCCAAGGGAGGCAGAAGTGGATTTTTGGAAAAGGGTGTTGATGTTTTCTGTGACAAATTGTACTTGGACAGCTTGCAATAGTGCCTTCATCTACTGTGTGTGAGTTTCTGGTTCTGTCTGTTTTCTACTTTAAGTTTGCCTGTGAATGTGTGTGTGGGGGGATTCTATTATATGTGCACTCAAACTTTTACATTGATTCTTATGTCTGTGCGTGTATAAAGTGCGGTCTTTTGATTATTTTTTTCCATGTGTAGGTACCTTTTTTTTAATCCCCACCTTGCCCCAGCATGCAGCTCCAAATTAATTCATCAGCAACAAAGCAAATCATAGTGCAACGAAAAACATGCTCATCTATTTACCTACAATGCTTTAACCATAGGCTGAGGAAGACAGTGTGGGGTTTGTTAAGACAAGGCCATATTTTGTTTTTAGTCTTTTATGTGTTTTTTTTTCTCAGTCAGTGAGGTTGTTGCTCATTACCAGTGCTTCGGAAGAAATCTATTTTTAGTTAATTTGAGAAAGTGGAATTTTTAATACTGGAGGATGTTATTTGAAAAGGCAACTATCTAAAAAATGTTTTCTCCCTTTTTCAGTTTTTTCCTCTCCATGTCCTGCTTTCTCCCTTCTTGTGTACATGCTTCCACCACTCCTTTGATCTTCCAGTTCAACTCCTCCTTCATCAGTCTACCATCTCACTCTCAGCTTGGCATTGTCATCGGGGAGTCACGAGGGATATACACCCAGGATTGCTTTTCAGTCTGTATTTGTAACAAGTACTCTGTTTGTAGTCAGTTAGTCCATTTGCTTCTGTTTCACTTTAGCAGCTATGCTATATGTTCCTTGTTTTGTGACAAGGACATTTATTTCTCTCCCTGTTGTTCTGCTCCAAGCTGGTATACGTGATCCTCCCTTTTCCTCAAACTCCTTAACTTTTATGCTTGTGGCTGTTGCTAAAGTTCCACTCTTTACACGATACCTGCTGTTGCAGCACCCTGAGGTGGTTGTAAAAATCATCAAAACCAAACCACGAGCACTAATAGTTCAGTGTAGGGGAAAAAAGAAGTAAAGCTGCCAGGGTTGTGGGTTTGAATCTATATAAGAATGTAAGGTGAAACAGCAAAGTTTACCCATAAAGGAAAATGCTTTACACAAAAGACATTGTACAATTTATGCAGTCATAGCGCTGTGTTGGATTTTTGCATATACCAAATAGCAAACCGTGTTTTTTGTCATGTCGTATAGGGAAGGGAAGGGTGCTCCTTCAATAGCTTCTGGTGCTGCTGTCTGTCCCGATTGTCGCCTCTGTACCCTTTCCTTGTGCCCCCCGTTGCTGCATCAGTCCCTTCCAGGGAAGCCTTATTTGTCTAATGCACTAAATCTAAGGATGCCACGCTAAGCACTCACCCAAATCCCACTCCTACCATAACCATCCTCAATTTAAAAAAAAGAAAAGTGAAAGGATTTTAGTGTGGTGCAGTAAAATGATTTGCAATATGCAAATGATGGCAAGTCTTGATCTTTTTGGGTTGATTGTTATGCAGGAACGATTTGAGACTAAAAAGGTCCATGGCTGAAATTAAAAGTTCCCATAAAAATATATATATATATTTTTTAAATGCTTATCACTAGAAATATCACTCTTGATATGAAAGATATGATTGAGACAACTGTTTTTTTGTCAACCCAATGCAAGTGTATATATGAGTTATAATGAAGACATATCATTAAAATATTTCAAATTCGATCTGATTCTATGGCAACTTAACAGTTTCATCCTTTCTATATTTTATGTTTTTGTGGATTAAAACACTCAAAGGAACAATTTCACAGTATACTTATTTTAAGCACTAAACAACAATAAGAAATAGAAATTTTTTTGAAAACAAAAAAAACTGTTGGTTCTGAAGATGATCTGAAGTTTTGCACATTTGCCCAATATCAAAACTGTCATGTGCTCTAAAACATTTGCACATTATATTTAATCCACGTCCAAACCTAATGCATTATGATGTACTTCCCCATATCACCTTCTAACTCAGCCAAACAGATCCAAATGCTTTGCATTCATAGCTCAGCCAAACTGACGCTGGACTGTACAGTTACTTGCTATGTTTTCTGCTGTGTCCGAATAAAAGCTGTGTGGATGCATGTACAAGTGCAGATGTGTGTTTTGATGTGTGCTTGTGATCTACTGTACGCCTGCGCCTCAATGTGACTATCCGGTGAATGTGTAGCATGCTCTCATGCACGAGCCCCAGACTTTAAATATTGTAGTTGCATGTGGTGACTGATTCCAACAGGATGTAACAGACACAAAACCAAACTGGATGCAGGCCTGGTTCATATACCGGGGAGCCCTGGTTTCTATGCTCTGGAAGAATGAATCAGAGGTTTTGTAAAAGACAAAAATATACCAGAATTTGTCTTTATAATTTTTGCAGACTTCAGCAGTTTTTTATTCTTTTTCTTTTTTTCTTTCTCTTTTTTTTGAGGATCAAACCCAATTTAAAATTACTAATCAATATCACATTTTAGCACCAGTCTCTTTACCCAGGTATTGGAACCAGGGCTCCATTTTACAGACCATGTAGCAAACATTCTGACGTGGGGAATATTTCCTCTCACGTCCTCCCTTAAACATCTACAATTTGCCTACTTCCTTTATATCAATCCTCTCAACCACAACCCTTGGCAAGCCAAAGTCAACAATGTTGGTTTATTTTTCAAGTATAGAAGACTGTAGTTTCTTCAAATGAGTATTTAAGATACAATAGAGCGAGCTGATTTTTTGGGGGTGGTATGGTCTGCAGATGAGCTACTTTCCCACAAGAGGATAGATTTTCTTGTATTAGAATGACTTAAGCCAACAAACCTATAATTGTTTTTCAAAATGTCCTTGCTAGTATTTTATTAAAGATGGAAAGTATTATTCTATACTCCAGTGG
Source organism: Craterocephalus amniculus (assembly GCA_036024015.1). Classification (NCBI taxonomy): domain Eukaryota; kingdom Metazoa; phylum Chordata; class Actinopteri; order Atheriniformes; family Atherinidae; genus Craterocephalus; species Craterocephalus amniculus. Next base: position 1,506 of record JAVQJG010055058.1, on the reverse strand, counting down.
CTACTGTTTATTTGATGCTTTAGGCATATACTTACATGATACAGCGAAAGGTAAAGCACCATAAGAGTAGGCTAAAATAAAGAAAAGTATTTTTCTACAGCTGTTTCCCATCTACAGACCCTCCTCAGGTGGGTGTGCTCAGCTGAGCTGGGTGGAGCAATTAGTCTTCACTTTATGACCTATTGTTTAATCACAAGGAGGCCTGGGAGAAACTGCTTAAACTATATTTTTTGACAACCCTAGTCTCTCTAAAGAGATAAAACTCATTTATAAATGTTAATCCTTTCTTTTGAATGGTTTTGAAAAGGTTGTTATAAATGTCTGTGGGCTTAGAAGGTTTAGTACTACAGAAAAATATCTTGAAACTATTTTAATACAATTCTATGAAGGATAAATTACAAACATAATCAAATGTTGTCACTATTAATTTTGAAGTCAGCTACTGTTTGTTAATTTTGTCTCAGAGAAAGCGTGCCGTGTTTCTCCTGTGCTCTGTGTTTGCTGTGGCCAAGTGTCCAGTCGGTGTGCGTTGGACTTGTTGAGATCGGCTTCTCTCGCAACAACTAGTTATTCCTTTTCACCTCTGTATATTTTGGTACAGAGCTGTGTAATATTGTTGTTTCGTAAGTTTTCTTCTTCTTTTTTGTTTTTTAAGGAAAAAGGGTTTCTTCCATATGTGTGAATATTTTGCTCCTGGGTGCACTGTTTTATGCCGAGTTGTTGATATTGCTTCCATGCAACAATGAAAGTTATTTATTGCAAAAACCAAACAGAGGCTTGCTCATTTATTTATGTATGAGATACATATGTACACATATTATGTTGTTATGCATAGGTATTATGCTTGTTTGTGAGTTTGGATGTGTTAACAGTTTCTGTTTTCCATAAAACTACAAACTACATATACATACATTATATATATATATATATATTCAGTTTGCATATACTTGCTGGGCTCCATCAACACCCCACACCCCACGAAATGCTTTACATATTATAAACAGCAATTTAAATTTAAATTTAAATTGGCTCATAATTTCTTTCATTTACAATTACACACACGCAAACAATGCAAATGTTCACATGCTACCTTCCCCCATTATTCACAATCATAAAGTCCAGTCCCTTGTAACAGTCTTTCTTAAAGCTGCAGTCTACAACTCTGAGATGAGAGCGAACTTAGCCTGAAACTTTGAACAAACACAAGTCTCACGTCACTGCCCATCCCTTCCTGCTGCGCTCAAGTCCTGCCTCCAACTCCGTCCCCCCACCTCCTCACCGCGGCCGTGAACGCGACGTGAAATGAACAGTATACACAACACAATACAACACAACATGGCCAACTCTGTATCGGTTCTGTTAATCCTTTCTGATCGTAGACCGTCATTCACTATGAGGCAAAATAACTAGTGGCGGTGTGGATGTTTGCTACATAAATAACAAGGAGTATTGGAAATGTCAAAATCATTCATTCAGTCTGTATTTAGGCCAGCGTTGTACCAAAGT
>JAVQJG010055042.1:0-11859 GCA_036024015.1 Craterocephalus amniculus | reverse complement strand
AAACAAATATCTCAGGGAAGGATCCAAATCTCCAAAAAGTACCATAGGTGTCCAGTACACTTCAGTTTACATCATAATTAAGGCCCCACTTGCAAAAAAGTGGACTTCTCCTTTAAGGTGTTAAATTCAGATTCATCTTTTCATTAGTGGTTTAATTTGGACAGAAATGATACAACTCACAAACCTATTTGATAAATAGCCATTATGTATTTTTGAACATTCATCTGCCGACTCCTTGAAATGATCCGTTTGGGAACCACTGATTTCAGTATGCAGCTGTAGCAAATAATCATTGTTATCAACATTGTTATTAACCTTAAATACTCTGTATACTCTTTCATAACTTTAAAAATGTACATATTTATAAGGATGTAACAATTCACTCACGCCACAATTCGATTCAATTCAAGATTTTAAGTTGTCGATTGAGATTATTTACAATTTTTTTCCAACAAAATAATTTTTTGTTATTTTATGGCCAAATGATTTGTCTTTTTCTTATATTTGCCTTTTTCTCACTTATTTAAAACTGTGACCTTCTGTTTCATTTTGTACTAACAAAACTTGACACTGAAAAAATGATTATTATAGATATGGAAATGATCACAAATGTTTATGAATAAAGGAAGCTTTATTTTTTTTTAACGTCATCTGCATTGATGCATTGCATGCAAATCAATTGTCCTTTTTTCTACATTGATTGCCATTTAAACCAGTTTGAATTGATTTTAAATCGATTTTTGAAGTATCGCTACATTCCTACTTATTTATAATGTGTGCACTAATCTGAATATCCAAATGGAAACGATAAAAGGAAATACAAGATTTTATTTTTACTTTGACAGAGTCACAACAAACCAAAACACAGGCTAAGCACAGCACACTGGAGTGAACAGACGAACAGGAGAAAGGGAGGATACTGTAGTTGTGATTAGAGACCATCAACAGGAGACAGACATAATGTATGTAAAAATGTAAAGATGTAAAAATCTCTAGACTTCATTAAACTTCATTAAACTGAAATCCAGTAATGAGGTGAGCTTGTTAGGTTCAGCAGAAGCCAGCATTAACGTTGTTAAACCAGCATTTTTGCCTAAATGAAGCCCTTACACAAACCCAACCTGCTTTTTTCAATTGCTCAAGGAAGAAACAATCTGTGGTGGGAATCTGAGATACTGATGAGGTCTATTTATTATAATATGACCTGGCAGGGCAATGAAAAGGGCAGCAGATGATGGTAGAGAAAGGACAGAGCCGACTGGAGGGCAGGGTTAACGTGAGTTTGATGAACTACAACTTCCTCTGGATGTTTTCTGACACCGGTGGTAAGCAAACGAGATGGTTGACTGCACAGTTTCATTTCCCTCTTTCCTTCTTATCGAGCAGTGCTGCTAAATTCCTGACGCAACACAGAATCACTGTATTTAGGAAGTATACTGTTCACAACAAGCTAGAGATATTGTGAGAGACTCGGTGGATGTCATACATAGGTGTTAAATAGTAAACTAATGGAAATTGTGTTATTTCGCAATCATAATTAATAATATCAAAGAGAACTTTTACTTATTTCATTAAAATTCTGGCCAAATAGGAAAAGACCAAGAACAATATCCCTAACTTAATGTGAATAGTGAACTTTAAAAGCTATAAAACCGCAACGGCTGTGCAGGAAATGGGGATGTGCACGTCATATCTGCTGGTAATGTGCTTGACCACATCCTTAAATAGTGACACACAGAGGGACACAGCAGCATTAGACAGAGCCTGAGCTGGACCCAGCCCAGAGAAAATACAGTTTATCTGCTGGGGTCTGGCACACAACTCTGCATGGACTCTGGCTGCATCACACACAGAAGTTTTATTGTGGGAAGAGAAATTAGGATTAATTTACAGTAACATAAAACACAATACAACTAAAGAATGTGGCAGTAAGCTAGGGCTGGACAATGATGGAAAAAAAACAATCAATTATTTTGATTAATATTGAAATCATGATTCATGTACATGATTATTCATTGATTTAAAAAAAGTGTTTAATGAAACACCAAAACTCAACCTCAAATATAACTTAAAGGAGTAAAAAAATATATTGAAATAATAGCAATAAAAAATGAATGCCCTGTCTACATGCATTCCTGTTACATGCATGTGACATTAATTATTTTTCTGCGATTACAGTGTTTTTATGATTGTGAGAAGGCAATATTGTAATCACGATTAAAATTCGATTAATTGTCCAGCCCTACGCTAACCTAACATGCACGGAAATTATTTTTTCAAATTAACACTAAAAAAGGGAAAATATTAATCTAGCAAGTCAGAAAATGTCCACAGACTGGTGTTTCTTGTCAAACCCCTGTAGGCCGAATGTCCTAGACCCGGGACTTTTTTGGAATAATCTGTAATGATTTCCATTAAGGTACAATATATTCAGGTAGTACCTTTATATTATTACATTATTTATCATCTATTCTAACTTCAAGTTTAGTTCTAGGATTGCCACCCATCCTGTAAAATACAGAATCTTCCTTTATTTGACAATTAAATATTGCTTATTCCGTATTTTTAGTGTCCAATACACATGTCTGCCTCACATATATCAACATCAAAATCTAACAAACAAGAAAATAAAACAGGTAAAACAAAGGCCAACTAAACGCGCGCCTTTTAAAACTGTCCCCTACACTCAATTTTCCACCACGTCCTCTAATGCAGAAATCCAGCAGAAGCTCAATAAGCCCATCCTGGGCCGGACAGCGTAAGTGGAGATGATTACAGGTCATTATGTAAACGGTGACTTACGCTGAGCTGTCTGACATCACACAATCGCCTTTGCTTTACTGATCAAATTAACTGTTTAATATAAAATAGTATTAACCTATAAAAATATGCCATTTGAACAACAAATTAAACCAATGAATAAAAACATACAACTGATTAAATAACCATTTAAAGTTAAACTCTGTGCTCCATTTGACTTGTTTTAACATTAATACCAGCACCTCTCCTGTGAAAATATATGCAATAAAAACTTACAGCCATGAAGGCTAAAAAACATACTAAGTAATCGCTATCAATTGCAATCAACATGTTGAATTTAGGAGATATCGCCCAGCGTAATCATGAACCTGAGGAGCTTATTTTGATTTCTGAAAGGTGGAAACCCTATTTAGTTCACCTTGGCAAATTTACTTGCTGACTCCTTGTTTAGGTATGAAACTGTTAAAATAATCTTTTCTGCACATCATTTTTCCCAGAATGGAAAAGTTAGCTTTGTCTAATGTGACTGAACCATGATTTCCTAAGTTGTTTTGGATCTGGGACTCATGCAGGACTTGCCTGGATGACTTCCATGGCCATTTGGCTGTGTTCCTGCTCTGCAGCTGAAAGCCAAAGGGCACTGACTAATCCATACTGTTTGAGCCCAGTTTCTAGGAACTAAAGCAAATATTTAAAAAAAGAAAAAGGAAGGGCAAAGCAGCCACTTCTATATCCCTTCAGTATCAGAGATTATTTAAAAGAAAACCTCTAAAAAAGCTAATTAGTTTTTCTACTTGGGCAGATCAGAACTCTTAAAGAAGCAGAAAATATTTGCTCTTGTTTTATTACTTACGTTACAATGATTAAAGTGCACAAGACCAAAAAGACAAGCCAAGCTAAATATATGACGCTCAATGACGTGAGTGTGACCTGGGCGAGGCTGTGTTCAGGTCAAGGCAGGGTCAAAGGTCACAGCCATTAAAATTTCTCTGAATACAGGAGGGAGGTGTGTCGTCAAGTGATACCTGTCGACATATCTGTATCACCAGCACCCAGCGGGTCTCCTAAATCTGTGCTGGGGTTGAAACCTACATTCTAGCAATCTTAGAGATAAGGCCTCTTGACATAGTTCAGTGTCAACAACACTCAACACTCCATTCATGGCTTTATATGCAGCTCAGACCGTCAGCCTCCCAGGAAAACAACAACAATAGACAGCAGATGCTTCAGTAGCTGAAGCCCGAACTACAGCCAAAAACAGCTTAACATCAACAAGCCAGACATTTTAGCAAGTCTTCATGTTTACAAATCTAAATTAAATTAACGAAGATGATCTTAACCCTTCCATACATAGCGTCAGTGGACACCTATGAGACAGCCGATGGAAAATTTGTAATTTTAACTCTTCGGGGGACATCAATAAGGCATGCAATACACTGTCACTTACTGTAGAATATAAATATTTATATATATACATTCATACATTGTAATAACCAAAATTTTTGTGATAAACAGGTAAAGAATAATGATACAGCCCTATTTAATTAGAATATCTATGAAATAGAAATATTGAAAGTTTATTTCATTAATCATTTTGAATAAACTCAAAATACAATAGAAAACTTAAAAGTAAAATATGATTCAGAAATAAAAAAGCATCACTGTATGTGTGTGAAAGTAAATTACTGTATGCAAAAAACATGTGGCACTGTTTATTAATTCATGCATGAAAGGGTTACAGCACTTTGAACTGTCTTGAACCTGAAAATGTCCTCTACAAATAAACAAAAATATCCATCGAAGGGGTGTTCAACTCATATTTTTCAGTTCATCTCACGTATACAACCCTCTATATTAGGGGAGTTCTATTTAAGATGTTTGAATGTTTGTGTCAGTGTTGTGTGAGTAGTCCCTGACATTTCCACTCCTTCAAAGTGTGTCAGTTCCCATCGTCCACTACGACACGTGAGTGACTCAGTTGAGTGCTACGTGTCCTTCAACACGTTGGCATATCTCTCACACCAAATATAAACATGCACACCTCTCCCAAAGTTACACACATTATCACATACTTTTAAAGGCTTCAGAGCGACATAAACACAGCGGCATGCATCGAGTACAGCTACACACAAAAGCTCGCAGGAGACACGCATCCGAGCCGAGTTAACCCTAACGCTGCCCTCGGGACACTTTTTCCATGTGGTGATCGTCTGGGTAATGTAGCAGCTTGGAGTGTGAATTTTTGCATTGAGTCTAGTATTTAGTCGAAGTTTTAAAATCCAGCCTTTTATCTATAATGTCCTTCATACCCTGTGGAAAATTTGGCAGTTTCTGGTGATCCTGGTGGACAAAAGTGTCCCTGCTATACAATGATCATACACAAACAGTGTATTTTTTTTTCATTTATCACTTAGATGACTTTCATTCTGCTCAAAAATCCTAAACTTTTCATCATTTCAAGATTTTTACCCCTTTGAATATCAGAACTACTATCTTGTTAATAAAAAAAAAGTCAATATTTTCCATATAATAAATATTAGACAGACAGGTGTTTGGTGGTGATTAGTATGGATGCACTGATTGGAATATTCTGGGACGATGCCGATACCGATATTCAACATTGCTTCTTTTGTGCCGCGGAAATATACAAGTCTTTCAGCTGTTCATCACTCAATCCTTGAATGAGCACAAAATCAAATCAGACCAATTTATGAAACAGAAACAACTTTTAATGTCACTTTCTGGTTTCTCACTTTAATGTCAACTATTCATTTGGAAGACAAATAGCTCCATCGAAGACAGATGCAGAAAAATCTTTTAATATTCAGTTATATTATGAAGCTGTTAGGATAGTTTGAATCAGATACTACATAAAAATACAAATGAAATTAATTTAATTTGTTAATGATCTTTGACATATCCAAGTGTCTAATCACCACCAAAAGACTGATCTATTTATCAACTGTATGGAAAACAAACCAGTTTTTGTATTTTTTATGTGGCAGTACTTTGAATATTGAAACAAACATTTAAACAGTGAAAATGCTGAAATACTGAAAATTATCAAATATTTGGGACTTTGGTACAAAAGGACAAAAAAAAAATAAAAAATCAGAAAATAATCAATATATGATGATATTATGTCAGTTTTTGTGCATGACCAGAAGATGCAGCTTTTTCTTACTCAAAAAGGTCAAATCACTTCAGTAGAGACAGCTTACTGTGAACATCTTTGTTTGAATACGGAAGGGACAAAAAAAATTCTCATATAAGAGCGAGGAATTTCAGGTAAGAGAAAAAAAAGCCAAAACAGCCTCAGAAAATCGGGACACTAGCATGTTAGAGGAATAAACAAAAGAGAAACGAGACGCTTTGGTCGATAATGGTGGGAAAATATGCCGGTCTTATACAGGTCAGACCGGGGATGTGATGCCACAGCCTGAAACCTGATGTCATCATATTAAAAGGAATGTGATCATCATAGTGAAAAGACAAGAGACCGTTTCGTTCGGGACACCTAATACTGCAAACCACCGCAGCGTGCAGAAAGTACACAGGCTCTCGCTGACTGCCGCCCCAGTTAATATTAAACCTTGGAAAAGCCCACACACGTGCAAAAATGGAACATAATAAGGTAACACGCTAACTAGGAGTAAAGTTACTGCAAATTAGAGCCTTAGCTCTGACTTAAAGTTCATGGATGTAGTCTTTGCGCGCACAGCTGCCAACCAACGTAAAAGGTTATTGTGAAGAAAACAAGGGAAACTGCTCAGCTGTTGGATGGATTGACTTTGCTAATCACACAAGCTGCACTGAACTCAGCATCTTAGTCCAGGAGACATTAAAAAGCGTGGTAAATATCACTGCATTACCACAGAAACACCTGTAGACATTAGATGCAGGCTTATCCAGTATTTTATATGGAAACTACTACTACTACCGTCATTTAGCAGACGCTTTTATCCAAAGCGACGTACATTTGAGAGAACAACACAAGAAACTTTATTCAAAATGTAATGTGATGAAAAACAGTCAACTTTCCTTTATTCTTAAACTTATTTTGCAAACTTCTTCACTGTGATGAGCAAACGACATCAAAAGATTTCCACTGAGCTTAGCAACAGCAACAAAGTTTTGATTGGTGTAAATTTTATTCCATATAATAGGGGTGGTGAAAAAATTGTTTTTAATCAAAATCGAGATTCTTATTCATCAAGATTCAGAATCATTTCAAAATGTCCAAGAATCCATTTTTTGAAAGATGCTGCTAAGTCACAAAGACATCTTAGCTGAGTTTAAACAGGTTTTTTGATTAAAATGATCACTTTTCTTTAAACTAATGAAACAATTGCTCACAGCTGTTTCTGGATTATAGAGGAACGGAGTTACTCTGCATGTTTTGTTACTAAAAGAGGATTGAATGTGAATTAAAATCGGTTTGAATTGAGACTTGATAGGGAATCGAATCGTTACCCCAAGAATCGGAGTCGAATTGAATTGTTGAGTTGCTGCAAGATGCACACCCCTACCATATAATTCATTAAAACTGCAAGATTTGGGTAACTAAAGAACTGCAAGTAAGTTCAGAAGCAACCGATTGGATCTTTCCCATTCCTGTAGCTGGTCTAAACACGGTTTTTGTGGCTTCCAATGAAGTGATGCAGTTTTCAGGACTACTTTAGCCAAGGCTCTTAAAGGGTTAAGCAGATATGGTGAGGTATAAATACCACCGACCGGCTGGAGAGGATCCTCACCTACGGGTGTAACAACAGTATCACTGTGTTTACATGCAGCCAGTCACCCTCTCATAACCAGAATATGAGCAATAACCGTGTCGTGCACGGCCGTGTAAACACCAGCAGAAACCTGAAAATTACCCCGGGTTCTTCTTTTCCAACGCGTGTATCTGGTCATGTAAACATGTCGGAATAAATCATGTTCTGCGCATGTTTAACTGTGAGGACTCTGGTCTTTTAAACATCTCAACCTGGCACTTAACAAAAACTTTTCCCCGTTCCCTCCAACCAGTTCCCACCAGTCCGGACTGTGCACCTTTATCCAAAGTGTCCAGGTCTCTGGTGGAAACAGGAAGCGTGGGTGAGTATGGCACAACTTCTGCTCCGTTTTCTTACCATAGCACCAGCAAAGGCGACTGGGATCGGTCCCGCATAGTTTATTCTATGCCTTCTGTTGTTGTTGCTGCCATGGACACAGGAAGAAGCGGAAAGTGGTGCATATTTACATCTTAAAATTCTCCGTGAAACTTTTGGCTTTGGGTCGGGATATTCCAGCTGATTGCAACTATCACGTATACAGGACTAACTCTGTATTCTAAAAGTTTCAGAAACCGATAACCTGATACAGAAGCTGATTCCTTCCAGCAGCCATCAGACTAAAGAACGATGCCCTCAATTAATATTATTGTTTATTTAAAAAAAAAAAAAAAGAAGTATTTTTCATTTCATATGAACAGCATGTAAACACAGTCAATTTTATGGGCATGAAATACCAACATCAGACATGAAACCTCAAATGTGCGGACGGATCACGTTAGTATTATGAGGATGACTTCTGAATCACTGTATGTCAGGCGGCTAAAATTGGTGTTACTGTAGTAAAATCTGTACGTACGTTGTATGAAAAAGCTCTGGTTTGCTTCTCCAGTCTGGGCCACGTTACTGTGATCTACTATGGGTACATTTTTATAGTATTTCAGGGTTACTGTGATGCAGGGAGAGAAATCAGCAGTTAGTGTTTGCAGCCTGTGAGGATGTGGACGTTGGCTGTAACAAAGCAGTGTGGGCTGCATTGGCAGCAGCTCTGTGTGCCGTAGACCGCTCTGCAGTGCAGCAGTTATGTATGCACGTGAGGAAGAGCGCACATGTCAGGGGATTACAGAGAAGCCCATCCATTTCCCTCTCTGAGGAACCCCCCCCCCCCCTTTAAATCAAAAACCAACCCCCCAAACTGCACTAATGCAGTTATTTCTGTCCCTTTTTCAAACGAGAATTTAGTCCTCAATCTTCCCAAAATGGCTACATTAAAGCAGCATTATGAGCATTTCATCAGTTTAAGGCAATCTTCCATAACACAGACAGCACTTAGTCCTCTACAACCAACACTGCGGAGGAAAATATCCTTTTCTGGAGACACAGAAAATGGTCAAATCGCAATGAGCCCAGTAAACTTTAATCCAAAAGTCCATTTAAAACTTGAATGACCTCCTGAGACAAAACTGTGTACCTTTAAAATGAGCCGTGCAGATGATAGATAAGCCTGGTGCTGCCGAAGGTGCCGACACTCCTGGGGTTCGGGGTGATGGGCCTGATGATGGTTAGCGAGTGGGTGTTGATGGTAAAGCTTGGATCTGTTACAATGGACTGACTGGAAAACACATAAGGTCCGAAGAGAAAGAGAAATGAGCACAAACATAATGAAACCTTTTTTTTATTCAGCTTAAAATTTTAAATCAAATATATGCCTCATGTTTTAAAATTGATTTGACATGGAAATGAAGCCTTTCAAGTTTTGTAAATGGTAGAAAAGTCATTTTTAGGAAAACAAGCTAAATTTTTAGTATAGTGACAACAGAGACCTAAGAAAAACTTTCCTGTGGATGCAGTAGTACAGATTCAAGACCAACTCTCACCCTTTGCTGCAGACATGTTTGTGTTTACATCACAGCAAACAAACTTCCAAAGCAACTACGCAAATACTGTAAACCCCCATGTACGTCTGCATTCATTGTCAGAAGGAGCAAATGCTGATTAGCTTCAAAACAGCAAAAACTGGGCCAATTAGTTGGTCCATTAATTTCTCAGTGGATGAATATGTGTTGCATAGATAACAGCAGATATAAAAATAACAGCCAATAAGTCTCTATACAGCAACCGGCTTTGTGCAAAGACATTTTATAATAATAAATACGGTGTTGGCAATATTCTCCTGAGATGCCAAAATATGGGAAAAATATATTTTCAAGTGTAACAGTGAATCTCATTTAACTGCCATTAGAGTGGAAATATAGACCTAAATAAGGAAACATGCTGTCTGCGTTCATCACATTTTCATATAGCATATAAGTACTCAATTTTATTATTAAAAGAATCGTAACAATCAAATCTCGATTGGTTATTCTCCTGATAATCAATCAATACAATTGAATCCAATGCCCATCCCTCACAAATAGGTGGATGTTTTCAAACCTGCAGTAGAAAACACTTCCACTATGGCAGATATTTGCATATTTTTGCTAAACAAATGGTTTCCGGGGTCAAACACACTCTCAGGCAGATCCAGTTAAAACCAGGCGGGAAACTATTGTTTCCATGTCAGCGAGTTCTTCTTCCATTTATGTTTTTGCCACAAGGGAGTTGCCGAAGGCAAAAGCCCATAACTGCCCTCTCAATGAGTCAGCAGCCAATTAAAAGTCAGCCTGAGTCTCTCACGGCTCATAGGATGAGCACAGTATGTTCCTTAAAACACAGTGCAGACACATATATTTATAATTATAAATAGGGTCAGAAAAGGTATGGAAAGTGTGTGTGTACATGCAGTCATGCACACAAACTCTAAACAGTCATAGAAATATTTACATTTCAGTAAAAATGACTCCTAATTAAGAGGATGACAATGAGAAAGCAGTGATTTCCTGGGTTATTATTATTGTCATTATTATTGTGTGTGTAGGTATTGTGTAAGTTCATATGTGTATGCATCTTTTGTTTTTTTTCTTTCTCTCTAATAAATTAATAAAATATAATGCTATTATAAATAAATAATAAAAATAATGCTATTATTAATTATTTAATTATTGTTATTACTATTATTATTGGTCATAATAACTTAAATATAAAAATGATAATAATAATAATAATAATAATAAAATAATAAATAATACATTTATTTGTTTCGACTGGCTTGACACTGTACATAACTGGAGACTGCCCAGACGATTTTCTGAACAATGTGTTCACAATGCAGGGAGAAAATTAGATATTGTGCTGTCAAAAATAGATGATCAAGTGATTGGAACGAACAACAAAAGGTATCCAGAATTAACCGGAGGCTATACTCAAGTCAGGAGGGTTAAAAATGTGTAGCGGCGCTGGTGGGAGTCAGACGCCTGACTAACACAGCTGGGGCTGCCAAAAACTGCTTTGACAGTCCAGTGATAGTGAGAACAGAGTTAAATATAAACTCAGTAATCCCCCCAACAAAAAGGCCCTTAATGAGAGACAGTCTGCGTGAATGACAGGAGCTTGCTTGGAAGCAGGGACATAATTGGCGAAGGCCCAAAGTGATACCACAGCCTCCCAGGGCAGGTTGACCCCTCACAGAATGGAACAACTTCATACTTGTTGTCCTCCCAATGACAAATAACATGCCCTCATTCTCTGTTCATATGGTGTCCCTGGCACCAGCCGACCATCTCCACCAACACTGGGCCGGTTCCTCTCCAAACATGTGTCTCATGCAGCAAGCGAGCAGAAAAATTAAGCTGGTGGAGAGATTATCAGGTATAGCATTAGGATTAAAACCCTGTCACACGTTCCATGACTGAGAGAAAGACTAAGTGGTAAGTCCCGGGCCTGAAGGGGAATGGATCAGGGTAAGTACCTGAATCATTCAGGAAGGTCAGAGAAGGCCCGCTCGCTCTGGGTCTGCACCATTATCCGATACTTCAGCCCGAGACGGCCGCTTGGTGTTGCTTTCTCTCTACAGTACAAACCTGATATGGCTCTTGTCTACACCCAGTGCCAAGCGTCTCATTTGTCCTAACTTTTGATCTCAGAGGGAAGCCCTTCTGGTTTATTTTGGGTTCAGCTATAATGTAACATGTCTATCAAGATAAAGACGCAGACTAAAGGCCATTACACACCGGGACCGATGCGAATAAACGGCACGAAATTGCGAATAATTCGGAGGTGAAACACCGCCGTCTTTGTCTATACACACCAAGTCCGATGCGAAATTGCAAATAAATTATGAATATTCCAGAACAGACTTGGGAGGTGAGGACAAACATGGATTAAACGTCAAGCGATTAATCCAGGACGATTTTGTCCTGTTGTTGACAAAAACAAAGAAAAAAAGAAA
>JAVQJG010055038.1:0-21368 GCA_036024015.1 Craterocephalus amniculus | reverse complement strand
CAATGCAGTGCAGCACATCTCATGCTGAGAATGACCTGCATCTTCCTAATCTTTCTTTGTAAACATAGAAAACAACTTAAAATATTTATACACACATGAACATAATCATATAGTCGTATCAAATTACACACAATCAACCAACAATTAAACAACTTGTTGATCTTCATTACCTTCTATTTACATACCCAAATAAAATTATAATATTGGAGCAACCCATAGAGTTCAATAAACTACACGAAGGTCCGCCATCTTAATTCACGACACGTGCGGAGTTGTACAGCTCCATAATCAGCACTCAATTGGCATATCTTTCAAAACCGCTCTAATACAATTCAGACCGAATAATATTTATCTGTATAATAGAGTATATTATTAAGTCACTCTACAATAACTTTGAGTCCAAAACTCACGTTACTAACCTGTATTTATTTCAGAAGAAACACACGTTAGTCGTGTTCTGTTGGTAGGCAGGCAATGATCTGAGCATGCGCACCTCCCCACAGATCACCACACCCGCTGCTCAATCTAGGAGAGACTCCCTCTTCTGGCCTGATTCCGCCGCTACACTAATAACACAAAACTTAGAACATGAGCACTTAAGATGGCTAAGAGACCTTCTTCAGAAATTAAAATAAATTAAATTGTGATCATACATGTGTCACACTGATGTTGGTCTGTCCGTTTGCAACATGGCTTATTATTATGCACCGGACCCCAGGAAGAATAGCTGCCGCCGCTGTGGGGATCCAAATCAAACAAAAACAAATAAAAGGCTCAAAAAGTTACAGATGGATTTGACTGAATTTGCAGGAAATCGCAGAAATGGAATCAGGAGCGATTGATTAGATTATGTTGGGGAGATCCAGATCACCACCTGGATCCTTGAATTTTAAAAGGATTCTTTACAGAGTAATGTCCGCAATCAGTGACTAAAAATAATAGAAAACAGAATATAATAGAAAGGCTTTGTTCTCATTACACAAGTATGATGAGATTTATAAGCAACTCCATAAAATGCACTCAGCAACATATTATAAAAACACAATAAATAACTAAAATACATATCAAATATCAGGGTAACTATTGTGCGTGGCCAACTCTAGTGGTTTTTCTGGAGGTGGACAGTCTCGCTGTAAACTTCCGTTCTGAAGGAATCTTTATTAATATTACATAACTTCTAACAGCCTTAAATGAATCAAATGAAAGATTATTTCTTTGAAGATTTTATCACCTTCATTTCTTCATCATTTCTTAGTAACTTTAATCTTTCATATGTTTTTCATAATTTAATTGGCACTAATTCTATTTATATCTTCTTTGCACAAGTTGGGTGGAGAAAAGTCTATATCATTAAAGAAGACAATCACTGAAGGAATTACCAGTTTATTTAGCTTCATGATACTAAAGCGATGCAGACCGGGCTCTTCTGTGCACTTTGCACTTCCACTACAACTCTTCTTGGCATACATTCAACAAGGTCCTGGAAACAATCCTCACAAATCTGACCCTATCACACATCCATGATGAGAATCCCCCGTTCCAGCACCTCCCCAAGGTGCTCTGCTGGATTGAGATCTGGGGACGGTGCAAGACAAATAAGAGTTGATGGATTGGGGCCAGAACAAAGAGGCCCTTTGGGCCTGGTTGAATATATTGCTACTGTAATTACTAGCAATATCTGTCTATGGCCCATTCAACTTTTGTCACAGGTTCAGGACATTACTTAACCTTGCTGAGCCTAAGTGGAACAAGTGGGAAAATGATAATTGAGTAGTCATTACAGATGAGGATTTTGTGTTAATAGGTGCTAAATGATCATCTAGGAGGGAATAAATGAGTCTGAGTGGCTGAGTGGGAGATGGTGGATGGAGGGTATCAGTATTCTACCAGAGAGTATGGATGCTATTGACATTTCCAGAATTTAACAGATAGGGAGCGACTCCCGGCAAAGCAATAAAGCAGCCACTTCTAATTAGAAAGGCAAATTAAAATGCTCGACTAATGGAGCATGTGAATACACAAAAAAGCCGAGTCTAACCCTCCTCTTCCTCATCAATATCTTTTTCCCCACCTTATTTCTACAATCCATGGTTTGTTTTGCTGCTTGTTAGCACTTTGAAGGAATTAAAGTGGTTGCTTGTCCTTCCTTTTTGAGCTCACCTTGTCCTACTTCCCCTTTCTCTCTTTGCTGAAACACTAATTGAAAAGTAGCATGAATCTTTCCAGCACCTGCTAATGAGCCCATGAAAATCTGCGCCAGACGTCACACGGTGGATGAGAGACTTGTGCTGGAGGGTATAAATGTGTTTTTCCCATGAAGAGGAGGTGTGGGTGCAGGTGTGTTGGGGTCATGCACCTGTTGTTTCAACATCTATTGAAGCGGCTCGAAATGTGGAAATGAAAGAAGCGAGAACCCAGAGCAAGATGTCAGTGAACCGAACATGGACAAAAACAATATTTTTGTTTTGAAAACTGAGATCCAACCACACATTCACGGAAAATAAAACTTCACTAATTTTTATTTTTATTTTCTTAAACTTGATTTCTATTTTTTTTCGTCAAAGAAGCACGTCTGAGCTTTGTCTGAACTTATAAAATTATACATTTATAGTATAGAGAAAAACAGTGTGACTTACAATCTGGAAAATACGGTTCTTTTCAAGTCAGAAAGATGCAGTTATGTTTCATACTGTTTTTGCTGTCTAAAGTAGTTGTTTTGTGCTTTATCAAAAAGTTTATTATCTTATTATTATCACTGTTATCATCATTATTGTCATTATTATTGAGCTTGAATTGGTCACCGCTCAGGTTAGAGACAAAAGCTGCTGATTCTTTAGTTTCTTTCTGCAAAAGCAGGCAGGTAGAATCAGGTTTATTTCACGGTGAAGTGCATAAAGACAAATCTGAGGAGTTCAGGATCATTCTTTCTCCTGCTAAAGGAAAGCAGTCCTTTGGGATAGACTTGGTTATTTCGCAGACTTTTGCGATAATCTATATGTTTCTGGCGCAAAGGAAAACTCTAAAAGTATGATAAGCTCTCTTTGAAGGGTTTCCGAAATCAGTCACTTTTCTACTGTGCAGCAAAACACAGTTATTTACATTTTCTTTGAGCTGAGGCTCGACTGAGAAAGTTCACCAGCAGCTATCGCTTTGAACATCAAGGCTCTCACAGACCTTTCTGAAGATTCCTTGTTTAAAGGACCTTTGAAACTCCATTTCCAGCAAACAAATATTCAATATGACTCAAACACTGCCCGGCGAAAAAATAATATAAAAAAGTCACACTAATATTCTGTTGGATCGCCTTTATCTGTGATTCCAGTAGCATTATGGTTTTTAGTGTCACATATATTTCCAACCAGTGATCCATTCATTTTTCACCAAGATCCTCTATTAATGATGGGAAAGTCCAGGACATCCCAGGGATCCTTCATGGGGTTCAGGTCTGGACTCTGTGGTGGAGATGATGTCTCCTTTTTCTCCATCTGGACCCATCAGACTTCCTTCCATGGCTCCAGAGTCCAGTCTTTCTGCTCTCTACCAAACTGAACCTTTTACTCCAGTTACCTTCACTGATTCGTTGTTTTCTTCTGGCGCCAGCTGCTGGAGTTTCCTTCACAATCTTCATTACTTTCACTATAAAACAGCCCTGAGCTCTACTGTTGTTTTTCTTCCTGGAAGATGATGGCTCGCTGATATCCTTCCAGTTTCCAATGATGCGTTGGACAGTTCTGAACCGTTTGTCATTTCTGTTTTCTCTGCTTGATGGCGCTAATCTGATCCTTCTGCAACAGACCACCGTGGGACGAGTCTTTCCACATGGTTGTTTAACTGATTGGCTGCCAGAATTAAAACTTTCTTTCACTGATCATGACACTCTCTTTCACCGTAGCGCTGCAACACCTACTTTGCTGCACCAGAGTGTCCTACTACCTCTGCCCTCTGTTAAAAACTGCAAAAAATTTCTTTTGCCACCTTTGTCATTGGGATGTCAAAAGATGTCTTTGGCAGTCAATGAGTTAAAAGGCTACTCTTTGCATCAGCTGACTTAAATAACTGGTTGCAGCTGCCGATGCATGAATTATCGAATAGGAGGCTCTGCCCCTAGCTGCTTAGTTAAATCCAGGGGACGACTTTTTCTTTGGGTCAGACAGTATAAATAAAAGCCTTTGTCTTTCTACTTTTAAAGCACAATTATATTTTCCAAAATGTCAAACCATGAAGATCAACAGAAAGACATTGAAGTAAATGCATGCATTCACAAAAAGACCATTGTGAGCATAAAGTCACTCACAAACAGAACTTTCAGTAACGGCTTTATTAAATTAGTGCAAAAGACAGACGTAACTCATTCAAAATGTCATCTTTTCTTTAAAGTGGTCTTCCAAACCATCCCAAACACGCAAAGTTCTTTAGATGAGCTCAAGAGAAAAAAAGCAAAACTATCCACCAAACCACAGCCTCTCTTTTCTTCTTACACAACTTCTTGTAACGATGGGAAAGGGACAGAGAACAGGGAGCGCAGACCTGCTAGGAGATAAAAATCAAACCTAAACACAAATGCAGTCATTAAAACAAGATTCATGATTTGAAAGTTTAAAAAAACCAAACAAAAAACTCAGATGTTACAATAAAATAGTGAACACATCAACAGCATTAGAAACAGTACCTAAAATTCACAAAAAAAAAAAGGTTTCCTCTTTTAAATGTACTCACTGTCGGTTGACCAAAGGACTTGCAATCAAAGTACATAAGTTAATTAATACTGTATATTTATACAATGGTAAAAAATAAAATATTTATATAATAGTACTTTTTTTTCTCCTTTTTTTTTTTAAAGGTTGACACCGTTACTATAAAGATATACTGTTTTCCACTCCATGACAACTAATGCAATAAAAACAGAAGCAAATCAAAGAAACAACTCCAGAGTTTCTGACTTTGAAGGCTTATGGCTACCATCGTGTCCTAAAAAGACCACAACCACTGCAGACAAAGAAAACAGGCTTCGTTCTCTCCGCTTGAAGAGGGGAACAAAATCAAACACAGTCTGTGACGAGAAAACAAAGGAACACGTCAAAAAGTCAATGCTCTTCCACAACCGGGACAGCAGCTCGGCCTTCGCGGTGTTCCCGGACCCGGCGAGAGACGAGAGAGGTCAAAGGATGGACAGGTGAAGACGGGCTCATGACGGGGGGGAGGGGGTGAAGCAGAGGTAAAAAGAGGTAGCAATGAAAGGGTTAACTACTTTCAGACAAACTGTGAACGAGGAGAGACGGGAGGCTTTATGCTCTGGTCTGATGTCAGATGGATTTTTATCTTTTGTTCTGTTACAATATTAATATACATGTTGCTTCAAGTATCTCCTACAGATGTGGCTTGTTGCCATGAACACTGCTAACACTCAGTATTTCTGTGCCAGTGCACAGAAAGGTGCCAAAATTACACACAAAGAAACCATAAAAAACTGAATGAAATCATAATTAATGATGGATGAAATGCAGGAAAGAGAGAAAAGATAGAGAGGAGGGTCAAAAAGGTCCGTCGAGAGGAAACTGAAGTGGAGGACGGAGTCAGTGAGGAAAGTAAAAGTCAAATAAGTAAAGAGCGTGGGATTACACAGCAGTTGTGCCTGTGGGGATTGTGTGTATTTGCTTGTTTGATTTGTCGTGGTGAGAAGACGTCTTCTTCTTCTTCTTCTCTCCTAAGCCTGGGTCACGTAGGGAGGATAAGTTGCTGCTTTTCAGTGTTGCAAAAAGGACTATGGGAGGTTTCAGCAGAATCTACAAGCCTGGTGGAAGAACAGAGGACAGACAGAAGGACAGGAAATAAGACATGAGTGGAAGAGAAAGGGAAAAACAGGAGCTACTGTAGAGTCAAGGTCATCACAGGGCAATCAATTTCACAGGACAGGTGATGGTATCGCATCATTAAAGATTCAGGGCGGCACAGAAACGCTGCCACTGTTCACATTAAGCCGAGCTTCAAGCAGCTGCAGAGACGTAATTGGCATTAATGCGAAAGTCAGTGTGGAAAGTGTGTCAGAGGCATGCGGACAGGAGGATCGATGTGGCCGGCCCAAAGTTAGAGCACACACACACGTAAACAACACGCCATCAGAGACTGCATCCGGATTGGCTGCTTGTCACAGAAACCGGCTCTGATGAGCTTTTTACTATCATGCAGAAAAACTTCTTTTGAAGAATACGTTGCTGTGAAGATGTGGAGGATTGTCTCGCCTGGGACGGACTGCAATTAGTAAGAACACACAAAGGAAGACAGCTTTGTTTTTATATTTATGTTATTTATATTGCTCCTTCATCTCTATTTCAAGTTATTTGGTCTTTGTTTTGTTTTTTGGGTGAACAGTGGCTGAGTGAGCACCCTCAATTTCAGTGAACCTCCTGCTTACCTACCTACCTACCTCCCCATCTACCTATCTACCCATCTATCTATCCATCTACAGTATACCTACCTAGCTACCTATCTATATCTATCCTCCACCTATCAACCCATCCATCTTTCATGGGTGCATGACTGAAAATTGGCTTGCAGAAGTTCTCAGGCATGTGACAGTCCTTCAGTGTGTCGCAGTTACAGCAAAAGCTGAAATCTGAGGTTTCACACAATCACACACACAACCAGGTAAACACACGCAGCAGACACACACGCATGCTGTGAGAGTGCATTGATTGGCTGACTGTCGGCCATCTTCCTCTACTTTGCCCTCGATTCTTGAGAAACTTGGTGATGGCATGACCTTAACAGATTCATTCCTGTTTGCCATTTCGCTCCTTTTTCTTCTCTCTCTGCCGCTTTTCTGCATCTTTATAATACGACTTAATTGCAGTATTGTTCGTGGCATACGTTAGGCTTATTACTACGTACTTCAGAATGCACTTAGAACAAAGTAGTTGTCACGCTGATAGCTAAATGTCACCTCACAGTCATTTCTAACTTTGCATCACGATGTGAGCGTTCATTTTGCTAAAAGCTTCAGAAGTGCACTGATCTGAGCCAAAACTTAACAAACCTACAGTTTATCAAACTGATCTGAACTAGAAGTTGGGAGCATTTACTGTCACATTGCACACACTTTCCCCTTTTTCATATCAGTAGCCGAGTTTCCATAGACTTTTCATCCGTTCAAACATCCAATCAGAATATAAATGTGTCATATGAACACCTCAGCTGATCCCATCAGTCTCGATCAGAAAGAATTTCTGATCCGATCCAAAGGGTTTAGACACCTTCACAATCAGATCAGAAGGACAAAACATAGAAACACTCAATCCGGTCAGTTCTGGGTGGATGTTGTCTCGTCGGGAACATGGTAGCAGAACACAATGGGACAGTGGCGAATACAACGTTTTTGTGGAAAATGTCAGAGTTTCAGAATTATTGAGCTCTCTGATGGTCAAAAGTTTCACAGTAAAAACTCAAACCCTCCTTTTCCTGAACTAGTAGCACGGCGCATGTCCAGATAGGGTTGGGAAGACCTGAATGTGTCAATCATACGGATCGGATCATTTCATCCAGCGTCCATGTAAATGTGTTTGCTGGAATCTCTGATCCGACTGATTTCAATCGTATAGATAAAATATCTGACTGTGTAATCGTAGCTACTCATGTGATCATCTTCGTGTGACCCTGCGACCTGCTCTGACGGGGCTACGCTTACTAATATAGTTAAAGAAGTTGAGTGCGATTAGCATCGTCTCTAACACAAATATGTTATATCTGTGTGATGTTAGCCACATTTTCAATCAAATCTAGAATATCACACATAGAATAAAGTGTTAGTCCATGTTCGACCACATGACTGTTATCACAAAGCCCAGACTAGGTCGACTGTTCTTCTATCACACAACATAAGAGGTGCTGTTCTGTTTCCTCATTTTTTCCTCATTTTTGCTGCACCTCCTTTGCTTATTACATAAAGTAGATTTCTAAAGCCAAGTCATAGCGCACACATGCCAAAAACAAAGTGGTTGTGTTTTAACTGTCAACTTAACACTTTTTCTAAATCTAGTTAAGCAGTCTCCATTTCCTGAACGTTGTTCCTTCTTGAATAAATTATCACACTGTTTAATAACTTGCTTTGAATAAATAAGCCTATTATTTTGCTATGACACGTGTGTTGCAGCCTTTAGGATATGATGTTAAAAAAAAAGTGATCTCCCTCCAACGAGTGGGTCTACTGTAAGTACAAACACTTCAGAACAGATCCAGCCATGAAGAGGAATGCATCAGGTGTAACAGAAGCATTTGTCCTTACTTAACAGGTTTACCTCTAAGCTCTGCATTTTACTACTAATCTAGCAAAATGCATGCAGCAAAATTTCTTGTAAAACAACAAATTTGGAGGTGGTAATTTGTCATAGCTATTGTGTAATTCTAAAAACATTTTCTGTGGCTTTTTGTATGTTTGCTTTTCTATTCATGAGTGCATGAGTGGGTTGCACTGTTGCTCCCACTTTTCTGGTCACAGCTCTTGTGTTCTTTGTTTTGGAAGCTGGCAGTCAGTATCAGTAAGACAAACGCATCGACCGTTTTGACTGTTGACATGCCAATATGTCTCAGTCATTTTTCCTTCTTTATCCTCCCTCATCTCTGCCTCTCCATCTCTATGAGATTAGGGATTGGTCGTGAGGAATGTGAGCTATAATTCTCTCAGACACTGCAAAACGAAATGGACTTGAAACGATCGAAGCATGCGAGAATGGGAGTGAATACGTAATGGGGTAGAAGGTATGGAATGGGTGGAGCAGATTGTTTTTTTTATTTCACTATAATCTTTCTTCCAGCACCTCCTTTCATAACGCTCCCCAAAAGAGGAAATAAAAAGTGAGCGACTCTCAAAGGAACTTTCGACTCAGATATTGGCTTTTGCAAATCTAATGAGACTCCCTGGCAGTCCTGTTTCACCTCATGGAAAGAACTGGATATAAAAGAGGCAATTCTCCCCCTCTGGCTGAAAAGTCAAGCCCCCGACATGGAAATACATTTCTGAATCAATTCCCCTCAGCTTCGATGCAGACGGTGAACTTATGGGCAAAGAACACATGAAAGGGGGAATTAACCAGAAGGAAACGGGAGCGAGAAAGAGAAGGATGAACGTATGAATAACGACATTTAACCTGCGATGGGCTTGGTAATGAATGTGTCACTTTATGTTCCAACAAGCCGAGTCAAGAGCGACATCAAATGAGGTGGTATTGACTGAAAAAGGTGAGTTTGGATGAATCTTGCAGAATGACTTGATGCACACACATAAAACAAATGACATTCATCACGTCTGGCTCAATGTCGTCATGTCTGATGCTCTGAAAAGGTTCCATATATTGCTGAATATGAGCCACCTGTCCACGTGAAGAACAATGATCTATGCCGGAAAGAAAACCTATTTTTACTTTACAGTATGAGAAAAATACAAAGCAATACACTTTGACTCACACTTTAGTGTGCCATGGATATAAATGACCTAAAAGAAAATCACAGACTCGCTGATGTTGACTTATCTCACCGCCTCCATTTATTTTAAGTCTCTCTGGGCAAAAGCTTCATCTTGATGTGTAAAATGTAAATTTAACAAGCTGCAGGAGGCTAGGAGAAACCAGGACACTGGAGGGAACAGTTGCCGTTTTGCAGCTTTTCTAATTGCTGAGGAGAGAGGAGGGTGACAGTTGATTAGCCCAGGTATGTCACGGCTGCTAGACGAAAACAGAGGCATTGCAGCATGAAGAAGAGTCATTACGGACACACAGAGGGAGAGTCTGTCAGGGTAATACTGAATATAATAAAGCTAAACCAGGCCAGAGCTTAATGATGAATAAGTTAGCCATACACCTGCCATTAATCTGCAAGGATTTCTAATCAAATCAACTGAAACCGAAATGAATCAAGGTTTTTGATGCATAATTGGCCCGATAGTTAAAATTTAGATTTAGATATTTTGATGCTTAATTATCTTGTAATTGAATTATAATCATTTATTTTAATCCAGTAGAGTCACAAGAAGCACAATAAGACTGACAATCAAAGCTGTAAAACTATGACATGAATTATTTACATCATGTCAGTCAGATCACTTTCACTTTTCACAGAAAAAAAAGAGAGAGGGGGAGTCGGAGTGGCCTAATGATCAGTTTCGTACTATTTCAGCTGTCCCAGAGGAAAGATGATCATCACAGGACAGCTGAGGCTGTATCCCTGGTTAAAACCCCTCCATAGTGGCTTTGTGTTAGCGGGACACACGTGTAAAGATGGCTGGTGTTGTGGTCCTATGATGGTGTCTGATATTTTAGGATAACATTCACACAGTGTGTCCCTGTATGACCCACATCTGCCTGTCAACCGGGAGGCTGGAGTAGGAAAAGGAAAGGAGGGACGAGCTGAACACCACCTGTGAAAACCAAAAACCCGCAGCAACAGCAGCAGAAATGCAAACCAGACAAGCTAAAGGTAACATAGGAACATTTTCAGAAGAGTTTGGTTAAGACTTTTCTGCAAGTTTGCTCCAGTAAATGTCAATATCTGTCAAATTAAGAGGACACTGGGAAAGTTACAGATATAACCCGATAATTATTATGTTCCTGGGAAATAGTCCCACACTAAGCTCCACTGTGCCACATCCTGAACTGGAACTCATCTTTCCCTGCTTCATCACATCCCTACAACGGTTGTTCAAAGCTTCTGATAAAGTTTCCAGGTGACTCCAGTCCTGATGCTCCAGGCTTCTGGTTTATTTAAGAGAGCAATTAAAGATTCCTTTGCTGACATGGAGAGCTTTCCCTGGAAATACACCTGGTAATATCAGAGGATTTACTGACCAGGATGTCCCCGGCAGGTCCCTGGGGTCCTGCTGATGGTGCCCCATATTAAGCAGACTCTGGATCCTTTCTTTGGACTTGATCACTTCTAAAAACCACATCTTTTAAAATCTGCTTTTAATTAATTTCTTTTGTTTTATGCATAGTTGGGTCTTGTGAAGCACTTTGTGATTTTATATTAATAAAGGTTTACTTATTTACTGAAGTTGATACAATATGTGCTCTTCAGTTATAGCAGTTATCATTGATGGTATCATCATAAATGCTTCTTACAAAACCAAATCACCAGATTACTTTCCCACAGTGAGGCTTGCTTCATGGTGTGCATCTACATTAAGTATCTCAAATTCACTCATATTCAGTCATGGTTCCGTTTTAATTTTCATTCCTATGTACTCATTATTTTTATCTACAGAATTAGTTTAGTTTCATTTGGAGTTGATGCTTACTTTCATTTCAGCTTCTCTTTAGTTTGGAAAGAAATTCTCTCACCTGTAGCCAATCAGAGCTAAAAATAACATTTTAAGCAACAAGTAGGATAAAAGTCACTGTTTGAGAAAGTCACATCCACAGTAAGCTCACGCTTAAATCACTTTAGTTGTTATTTAGTGTCTTCTGTGAGTTGTAAATGCCCCCTGCATCATTAGTACTTCTGCCATTCTGTGTGAATGTATACCTGCAAACAGCTGATGATGGCGGCGCTGCAGCAGCTGGCTCGTCTCAACTGCCAGACAAAATGCCATTTACAAGACAAGGCAAGAGCTGCTGCACCATTATTTGTCAGAATTGTTGGAAACCTGGCCGAGCATCTGGAGCAAAAGTATCTGTGCTGAACGTTACACTGTTTTCATGATGAAAGGATGAACTATTTTAGATTCAGAGTCACATTAATCCCCAGGGAGAAACTGCTTCATTCTGTTATAAACACCAGAGCGATCTCACTATATTAATGATACGAAAGGAAAATTTTTTAATAATAATAATAAGAATAAATAAATATCATAGAAATTATTGGAGAGAAATTAAAACTGTAAACTATATACTTATAAATACACCAAAACATTTTGAAGTTAAGTATATAAACAGATAGCCGATAACTGTGCAATGCTAAAGTCTTATGTTTATTTTCATAGTCAACAAAATGTAAAAGTAAACACTTGTTAATCATCAGGCTTGATAACCCGGGGCCATGTTAAAAATAGGATTTCATGATTTATTCATGAAAACTATTTAGCCAATGCAAATGAACCTGACAGCTCCACGCCTATTTTACATTGAAAACAACAAAAACTTTGCAAGACATCCTCAAGACACTGAGCTGTTTAATTAGACAAAATTAAGATTCTCACTTTGTATCATCATCAGCTACTAACTGCTAATCCTGTTTTTTCTTCTCTCATAGTCCAGATGATTTTCATGGTCCAACATCACATTTGGCTTGTTTCTGCTCAACAAAAGCCTTTCAATGTATTTATGACTCTTTGTTTGGTAATGTCATTGTAAAAGTAGAAGACCGTTATTTATGCCTTATAGTTGCTGCTTATAAACGTATGAATAAATAAAAGAAAATGCATCGAGGAAACTTAATAATACTGACTTCATGAAAACTGTTTTGTGGATGTCTTCTACATGAATACACAATTTCTGGCTTTCTGCATTTAGGAAAAGCCATCTAGTTGATGAATGACTGTTGTGGGATTTCAGCTGCTCTGCAATGGGAGATTTTGGCATCACTAAATAAACAAAGATGAGGATTGCTAATATTATGTGTAACTGCTGCCATACAAGAGTTACAATGAGCTGTGAGAAATGGAAAAGATGAATAGCCTGACAAGGTTATGCACCGTAACGCATCTGAAATGGAGCACGCAAGTCTTCCCAGCTCTGAGAAAAGGTCCATTCAAGGGATGCATTTCCACACATGTATGAAAATAGAAAGTTTGTATTTGACCTTTGCCTTGTCTCTACTGTCTTAAAATATATTTTTCACAAGAGACTGAAAGGTCCCTGCGTGTCTGTGTACAGCTGTACCAACAAATGTAGCAACAAACCATTTATAATACATGAGTAAAACATGGCTGCAGGCTGATGCAACAACTTCATGTCCATGAGAAATTTATAAAGCTCTCAAGTACAACTTGCTTATGTTCAACTAATTATTCAAACATATTTAAAGCAGGAGCAGCGACTGCTTCGGATCACAAGAAACAACCACGCGCCCTTTATATGTTAATCTGAGGTAATCAAACACAGACAGATGCACAGAGCTAATAATTCTCTGTGTTACTTTAACGGAAACATTCATAGGAGCACAGTTAGAGCTCAGCTGGTTTTAGCCTTTTGCCTCTAGAGCATTTCCTCAGATCTCAGTTAAAAGATCAAATTCTGAAGGCGAAAACAAGACTTCCGCTGTAAACATCACTCTGGCTTAAGCTCTCACCAAAGAAAGCTGTAAAGAAGTCATATTTTTGCACAAGTAAATAAGCCCCTAAACATCCTGTCTTCCCAGGCTGGGAGGGGATTAGTTAGAGCTGGAGAAGGAAGAGGAAAGTGGCTGTCAGAGCATAAGAGAGAAGGAACAGTGTGGACTTAAATCCTGGGAGGATGGAGGGAAATTAGTGGCATCTGGGTTGGAAGTTATTTGTTGTGCTCAGCTGGTAAATGCTTTGTTTTTACGCCACCCTTTTATTACCTCTATTCCACTCTCCGAATTATAGTATTATTCCTGCTGAAAACACAAAGAAACACAGAGAGACAAAGAAGTTCTCTGCTGTGCGACTGATAAGGCTGCTGAACACCGTAATCCTGGAAAGACAGGATTTTGGCTGGCACTTTGAGTTCGCAGACCTTCCTGAACTGAGCGAATGCATGATGAATCTGTGCAGCGTAGGATGAAATGGGTTTGCACGTGAGGGTACAAAAAAGGGCAGAAATATGGGCCAGAGCATCGACATCCACTCCTCCTCTGAGATTGCCTTTTTATCACATTCAGTACATTCATTCTGGGTAGCAACATATTCATTTCCAAAGTCCAGTTATGTCAACACCTCCAGGAAGTGTAAAATGAACTTTGCTTCCTTACTGTCCATACTCAGTGCCTCTACTCTCACATCATCACCTCTGAAGGGCTGCAGGGACGGCAACTTGCAGGAACCATAGAGAGTTCAAATGCATGTTAATGCATACCAATACTTTTTGCCCCTTTTAGGATAAAGTTTAAATATTAAATGCTGTAAATATATTTAAAATAAAAGAAATAACTAAATACAGATTAATATAAGATTATTCACAATTTTCTTGGAAAAAATATGTATTAAATATAAGATATCATAATGCACAATAACCTGTTTTAAACCAGTAAAATATCAAAACAAAACATTGTCACTAATATAAGCAGCATCACATCTGATAGGCTGCTCTAATCACGTGACACAGAAAGGATACACTGAGGCTCTGCATGCAGTTTTATTACTTACTGGTATGTTTTTTTTGTTTGTTTTTTTTTAAATCAGCAGAGTGGTATCTTGTTACTGAAAAAAGTATTGATTCCAAAACTTTGACTAGATGGTATTTAAGTATCGACTCCAAAGTATCAATATGCCCATTCCTATTTACCACCCAGTACCTTAAAGCAGAGTCTCGCATGTAACCAAACCCAACAGGATGGGAATCAAACTCGAGGTATTAATGTGCTACCGGCGACCTGCACATCAGAACATTAAGTAACTGTAAATACACCCCCGTCCCGCCGCTCAGTGCATTGCTTTTCTTCATTTGTTCTTATATTTAATGTCATGTTGTTCATTCCTTGATTTAATTTACAATAAAAAAAGGAAAAGACAACAACATAGTAAATATATCTGAAGGTTTATTTTAGGCATGCTAACTTGCAGAAGTTGCCCTGAACCATGATACTTCCTCTTTATTAGGGAGCTTTATTCATATGATTGCTGCATAAATCAGACATGAGCCACCATCCCTGGTTTCACATGTGTTCTGTCAAATTTGTGCCATGATTTTTACTACGGTGACTCTGAATGGACAAAAACTGTGTGCAGCTATAAAACTGCAGAGCTGGCTTTGTTTGAACTAGAGCACCGTAGAGGATCAGTAACGCCTCAAAAGGACCATAGAAGAAGACAATGTTGAAGCAGTAACCTGTAGATGTCTGGAAGAATTCCCATCTCTACCTATAGATGTCAGTATTTCTTACACACTGTACCTTTAAGATAAGTATCTATCCTGGTAATAACTTCTAAAACAAGTAAGCATTTTCACCAGTGCAGTAGATGTCTACATTTGTCACCTGTGAAAACACCTTTTAATTGCAGCTTGTTTGCATAATTACAAAGTCTTATCTAATGTTTTTGCCTCTCCATGCTGCATTTTTGCATTTCTGCCCAGCAAGACTATAGAAAAATACAGTAATTACTGACCCTACACACCAAGTGTGATCTTAAAAGGAAGAGCGTACAATAGAGGGAATACAAGCAGAACCTTGGGATTTATATGACAAGAGGTAACAAAGGTCTGTCCAGCATTAGAAGACACAGTGCATGTTTGACCACATGCATTATTTAAACTTCTGAAAAGCAGACTCGGTGGAACACTGTATGGCTTAGAGCTAGGACAGAAAGCCATGAAAACGAGGCAGAGCTGCAGAGATAACAGCAGTTCGGTTGGTGGAACAGGTGTGAGGAGATTCAGGAGGAAAAGTATAAAACCGCTGAGGTCAGTAACAGTAATGGGGCATGTTCCACCTTACACTGTAAATGTGGGCTTCACAAAAAGGATAGTAAAAATCTTTGAATTTTCCAAAATGGAAACTTTCCATGGAAATAAGCAGCGATATGGAAATGAACCAGATATTTACAAGATTGATGGTTTATTCCCATGACAGGGACTTTAAATATATTTGAGGCAAATATATTGCAGTTTAATTTTGGCAAAAAAAAAAAATAATCAGATTAAATACAAATAAACTTGAATTTTTATGTTACTCAACCACATGCACACAGTATGCTGCTATTGGGTATAAACCCTTTTAAATGTCATTTAACTTGTTTTATTTTGCATGAATGTCTATTTATGACAAAACAAAATCTTTGTGTTTCGAAATGATACAGTTTGTTGAAATTATCCCAAAATTCCAGTTCATTCCCATAAATTTTCCATAATTCCAATGTTTGGGATATTTTTTTTATTTCTTTCACTTTGAAATATTTCCAGAATTCCCCAGAACAACTTTGCATGGAAAGTTTCCGGGAGTCTACTGGAAATTTAGCCTAAATACTCTTTCCCATTGCATCCCTGCTCACAGTCCAGGTATAACTTGAGTTAGTCTGATTTCCAAATGACGCACACAAGAAGAGAAAAACTGTAAATGAGGAGGAGATAATGGAGTTTTTCAACTTAGATTAAACTTCAGGATTAAACTTCATTCTTCGGAAATGCAGGGATCAAAGGGATCAGCAAACTGCTCCTGGAGGTCTGATGTCCTGTTTCCCCTGATTCAGGCTAATGGCTCATCAACATGCTTGTGGAGCAGGGAAACAAACACGCAACTCTCATCGCGAAGGTGGCTGTGCCTCAACTCAACACACATTTCTATAAACAAAATACAGAGCATGGTGAAAAATACAGAGAGCTGGAAAATCTGGGAGTATGAAAACACGGAGGGCCACCTGAGCTGGGTGTCCTGATCTTGTCCTTCTCCTTCAACTCTTCAGCTGTCACCGAATGACAAACTGTCACACCAATGTAATCAATATAAGCTGCCACAGCACCTAGAAGTGGAACCTGGAGCCGTTTTATACAAGGAGGAAGCCATATATCAGCACAGAGCTCAGGTCTGTGGACAGGACGTAATCTCAAATGGACTAAAGGACAGTGGACTCATTTCAGCTATTTTTGGAAAAGAAAAATTATTCTACCTGCTCAAGATAAAGAAATTTAGGGTTTTCTGGGTGTCTGGAAATTTTGGAGAAACCATCAAAGTGACTATTTTTTTTCCTGGTAGGTGTTTTGTTATTTCAGCAGGACAACATCAGAAACAATCCTGCAAGATCCTGGTAATACGCAGCACAGTGCATCAGACTTAATCAGCAGAACTCGTTTCCTTTGGGTTGTTGATGTTTCTTTGAGGCCGTGTCTTCTAAATAAAGATTCAAAAGAATCAGATAAAAAGTAAATTTTTTGCTTTAGTAGGAATGAGGCTTGTAAATACTCATTTTATGCCATTTGCCTTATTTTAGAGGAAAGAAAAATGAGGAGCGGTGCACTTAGACTCTTCATTCTGCATGTGTGCAGCCTGCTACAGGCAGACACAAAGAAAAGCAAAGAGTTTAATCCCTACACCACTGTCTCATTTCTTTCTCCCTTTCTTTTTCCTCTGGCTCTTTTCATTTTCCCTCCCTCTCATCCCTCTCCTGAAGGGTTAGAGTTCAGCTTGGAGATAAGGGAATTGGAACAGGATCCTCTCTGCGTCTCTGTCAGACTATCTGACGATAGACTGCAGCGATCAGTCCCCTCTATCAGTCCCCCAGCGCAGGTCTCTGTGATGAGCTGGAGCAGGAGTCCTTTCTGCCGTTCTCTGCATGCCGCTGGCTGCGCCTGCACCAGTGAGGACAAGTCTTACGCCTGAATTGCTGCAACTTCTTTTCCCAGTTGTAACAGTGTTTGAGATTCCAGTAAAGACACACGAGCACATGTTCCTGCTGTCCTGTAATCTCTACACTGCAAACCATCCATCTAACCAAGTTTTACACTTTTATATTTAGACAAAGTTTCTGTCATCTTGTTTTGAGAGTAATAAATTATGCAAGAGCAAAAGATAATCTTATTTTGAGAGTCTATTTCTTACTTAGCAACTGAATCTTAATGTTAAATTGAGTTGAATATCTATGAGATTACATAGTACCGCTGACACCCAATTTTATCCGTAAAAACTTGTTTTAAATCGAAACTTTAAAAAAAGTTGCGTAACACTCATCCTGTTAATGCTTCTTTTCAGTGTGTCTTTCTCATTGGACAAAATTTTAAAGCAGAGCTTTTTATTCTAAAAATTCTGAAAACTATTAATTGAGAAGAACCATCTTGTTGGAGTTTTTTTTTCCTTACCCACCCAGCAAATTTGGTTGAAAAGACAATGAAAAGACATCATGTCCATACGCTGAGACGATGTTTAGATTTGGTTGAAAAGAGAAAGGTGAAAAGCCGTCATTTTCAGGATGTTGAAAAGACGTCTTCGACTAAACTCAAACCCATTTTCAACGTCTATTTATGGTCTAAATCATGGCCATGACGGACCGACCAGATTTAGCCAAAAAACAACGTTCAAATGATGTCTAGTAGAGGACACAACACTGAAAAGAAGCAGTAACAGGATCATTTTAAGGGGTTTTTACTAGATAAAAGTTTTTGATTTTAATGTTTTACAACTTGTTTCTCACTTTTTTAATATCAAGATATTTGTCCTTATTTAGGGAAATCTGACCAAGTGTAATCATCTCACTGCATGGACAGAAATCCATATAATTTTCTCAGTTTTAGTATTTTTTCTCATGTAAACATTTGCAGCGATGTGACGTCCACTCTATGCTTTTCCCTGTGTTCTGCTGACACAAACATGATACAGCAGGAATGATTGGATGCAGGAACAGCTCCTCTAATAAACGCCGTCTGTACAGTGGAGCAATGAATCTTTCTTCATGTAAAGAGACTCTTACTGTCATCTTGGTACGTCTGCCAATTATACTGCCGCCAGTTTAGACACATGTGGCTGCTGCCATGGAAACCACAGGTGATTTTCTAAAAGGAAAGTAAGAAAAGCCAACTGTCTGGTTCCAGCTGGGAAACTTGGAGGACCCCTGCTAGAAAAAGGCCTCTCCTCTGTGGAAGCTGACGTAACATCCTCTCATGCTCCATGTGAGGCTGCAAAACTTCTTCTAATGATCCATCAGGGCTGAGGCGCTACTGTAGCATCATCAGTCTTTAGATTCTGTTTAAATTGTGTTAATTGCACATAAAGTGTTAAAAAATTGAATCATTACGCAATGAGTTCTTCAAAGCAAAGCTTCAGACAGTCTTTATGCAGCACAGTCATTTGAAGGGAATCATTGGAAGAAAAGATATGCATCAATGGGTAGATTGATTTATGCTCAGAGGGAGATCAGTGGGTCATGCTAGAAGCTGTGATCCACAGACACCAAGAGAAAAAGAGATAATGAGGAGGAGAGATTCTGCCTGTAAATAAAGGACTGTGAGCTGGAAGCCAAGAGAAGGAAGACTGCTAGTAACGGGGAGGTAAAGCAGAGGCAGAGGAAGCTGGAGGATGCTAGACAGGAGGCAGGCCAAAATGTTGCTAAGAGTAAACAAGAGAATGGGAGAAAAAAGATATAAGAGCGGAAAATACGAGAGCTGAAAGACAAAAAGAAACATGACTGATGATCCGCAGCTGATAAATTCGGCAGTCAAACACAAATTAGCAGAACAAAGATGGAATAATTAAGACTACATCATATTTTAGGCCTAAAGTGAAACATTCCCTTTCCCTTTTCCTTCCATCCATCAAAGCTTGTCTCATTCCTAAACATCCCCCTCTTCCCATTCAGCAGCATTGCTCTGCTGTACGAAGCCTGCGGCGTGCAGCGAGCCTGACTATAACCCGTAGAGAATATGTCCAGACAAGAGAAAAAGATCCAGATGTCTTAGAGTTTCAAATGATTTTCCTCCCATAAAACGAGCTGTCGCATCTCCTCAGCCATGTGTGTGTTGGGCTGAATTATTCATGCTGCTACTTGGCTTAAATGAGCTATTTAGAGTAAATTCAAGTTTGGCTTCCTGGGGAGAGCCTTGGGTATTATGGCAAAGTATTACAGAAACAACAAATGCAAAAGAGAAACTTCAGCATGTTCAGTTTCCTGCTTGAAAACGAGACCCGGAGACTTTACTGTTCATTCCTTCTGCACCGTGACTCATTTAGCTTCCAAATAACAAAAGCAAGACTAAGAATCCAATTTTCTGTGACAGTGTCAGGGTCGTACTTACAGAGTGAGACGATCAGGAGGGTTGCAAGCAGCAGGAGAAGGCTGGTGCGGTGGGACTGGGCTCCACTGCAGAACTTCCTGTGCTTCTTGCAGATGCAAACCTGAACTTTGACCTCCGTGTTGTTGGACAAAGGAGGGACCCCCGAGTCAGTGATGAGCAACGGGAGTTGGTAGTTGGCTTTCTTCAGACTGTGCAGAAGCATGATTTGGGAGTGTGTGGCTGCAGGGAAGAAAGAGAGAAGAGATTAAGTCCTTGCATGGTGGCAATGACCTCTACTGTCCACGTCTTTTGCAGAGATGAGCGTACAAAGACTCCTCAGGTAACTGCCAGAAAAAGCAATTTCTGAGAACTAAAGTAATAAAAATTCATCACTTGCATCAGATTGCTGCATTTTGTTGCGTCACAGTTTTAAACGCACCGGCTAGATTCATGCAAAGCGTTACTGCATGGAATTTCATTAGAAAAACCTACATCATCCAAATGTGAGCTAAAAGAAACAAAAAACCCAGTTTGCTGTGAAATCACATCCAGTCCTCTGACTCAAGGCTCCCTGAAAATGCCAGACTGGAGATTTTGTAAACAAAGGTTCTGCTTAGCTTGAACTATGCACGACATGTGGTAACTAGCAGCCAGACAGTTTTCATGATAAGCCAATAAACCAGGATCCAGCAGTGGGTTACTGCTGTAGCGTGGAGCCTTTGCATGTGCACACATACAGATTGCTGCTCCCATGCTGGAACAGTCTCCACCAGTGAGACTGAACTGCACTCTCATTATTGATTTGGTGGTTGTAAAACATTCAAATCACAAATCAGTATTAGAAAGAACCACAACAGGACAAGGATGGAGGAGTTAATAGACAACATCACTGATTAGGCTTTCCACCGATCGGATCGGCAGATTTTTCACATATTTTAAATTTTTTCTGATCGGATCAATGACGTCATCGTCATTGTGAAACTGCTCCCGTTGCAGCTGCGTGTGATCTGTTGCAGCTGCACTGTGACACCGTTTGCTAGCGGTGCTTTGTAAATTAATTAAATAAAAAACTTTATTGTCAGCCCGTCACATAGTAAGCACCGTTCAGACTTACTCTGGAAAGCAATCGTGGTGCGGACCTCGTCTTATACCGTTCCGTTTTTATAAACGTCCCACTCGCTGACCGAGCTGTAGGACATGTAGCGTCATAAAAGCTGAGATATTGCGGCGCGTTGCTCTGGCTGAACGCATAAAGAAAATGTTGTGGACAGAGTGAAGGGAGGCTGTGCCAACCCGGAGGACGAAATAAGCTCGCAAGGAAGCAGCATGTTCTACAACGTTGGTTAAAGATGGACTTTACCGCACATATTCCATAATTTAAGTCTAAAAATAGCTCAAAACATAAATGCATCAAAAATTTAAAGCAGTCTTTCACACTGATATTCAATTATATATATATATATATATATATATATATATATATATACACATAACTAAGAAACTAGAGAC
>JAVQJG010055033.1:0-10848 GCA_036024015.1 Craterocephalus amniculus | reverse complement strand
TTCCCCGGCAATGTATTATTTCTTGCTCTAAACATTATTTGTGCTGTATGGAATTTGACTAAATCTGTAAATTTAAGTAATCTTGACTGTAAAAAAAGGGAGTTGGTGTGGTAATGATAACACAAAATACAATATAATATTTTTACCCTAAAGCATATTCAATCTTTAAACCACTGATAAGCTGTCACAAAGAAGACTTGCATCCATCTTTAGAGGACAGAAATAAAAAAGAACAACAAAACATAAATTTTTTTTTCATCCATTACCATCATTAAAATATAAATGTAGCCATTAAATCTAGATCTTTATATCCAATGCCTGGGCAAATCCAAGGTATTGGATTTAGACTAGGAATATGTGGAAGTCTAATTATTTAAGAAAACCAAATAACTAAATAAAAAAAATGTCTTATTTGTAATTCTATGTTTAATAGTAATTTATTTATTTATACAGCCTTTTGCTTTTGAATTTCTTAAACTTAAGTTAACATGTCATTAGGACATAATTTAATGTCCCACATGGCATATCACGAGTAGGCATTGGTTTGTATAACTGTAGAATAACCTTAATGAACAAAAAACAAACAAACAAATAATGGTGTAACAATAATGAAGTGATTAAAGAACTGATTATTTCGTCAGTGCAGCTAAAATCATTCTTCACAACTGCTTTGAATTTGCTGAGCATAACTACAGACTCAAAAAGGTGAAGCCAGACAGTCTGTATGTTCTACATCGAAGATCGGAGGAACCTTTCCTGACCTTTAATGGGTTGGGGCTGTACAAATATTGGCTATGAGGAATTGAAGAAGTGAGAAGGTAGAAGAAAAGTTAGCCAGAGCTACTAGCCGCCAACAGCTGCCAGCGGGCTGAAATTTGGCAGGATAAAGTTATTTTAATAAAGACATGTTTATTTTTTTCTTTCAATGGCAAAAACTTTGAAATGTCTTATTTTGAGGAACAAAGATGAGTTTTTAAGAAAACAGTAACAGTTTGAGTGGACTGTTAGCACAGTAGTATAAACAGCAGGTTAAAAGCTCTCTGTATCTCATTTTACTGTTATTCACAGCACACACTGCCGAGACATTTAGCTCAGGCATATACGTGTCCTGCGGGTTATGTTTACATGCTTATTCTGCAGAATTGGACATGAGAAACTTCTAAAAATATGCACAATAGCTCTCAAAGACCAGAAGTGGACATCCTATTGAGAGATCAAGATCGGCTGTGTGTTCAATAGATCACAAGTCTTTGAAAGATTTCCATTTTTACAAACAGTAGCATGCTGCAACCACAAGATGTCAACAGCACACAAGCTAAAAGGAAGTAAACTTCCACCAAGGACGTAAACACTGTAAACACATCAAAATATTCAATCTTTTCCCAATATAAACATTTTACAGTTCTATCTAAATTAAATAATTGTCCCTTTAATATCTAAAAATCACACTTCAATGTTGTTTCCTGTTGGATGAAATCAGCAGAGCAAATATAGATGAATAATCTTAAGTGAATATCTCTATGTCACAGTTACTATATTATAGAATGTCTTTCTACACCAAATACCTGAAATTGGAACGAAAGAGCTGAATGTGTTATAAATGACTTATAAAGGAAGGATATTTTGACATACCTAGCACTCTCAAAGGTTGCAGAGGGTGTCTTTCCAATGGCTCCAAAACCAACTCCAACGGCCAGGCCCTCTGCAGAGACAAGCCACATTACAAAACAATTAATCCCAATAGTTGATGTCCTCTGTTCTCTCTGTCACCTCAGGTGAAGGAGCACTATAAAAGAGGAAGAAAATGTTGGAAACTGCTGAACCAATTGATGTAAAAAGTACAAAGAGAAACACGTCGGAAAAAATCCTAATGCTGATCTACCCACAGTAAGGATCTGTAGGGGTTTCCTGTGTGTTTTTATTTTATTTACAGTTTACTGTCAGCTTTCATTGGACGAAACCTGCTGTATCTGCACAAGCAGCCCAATGCGGCATGTACGCATTAGGATGATTCATGATTTCTGAACAACTCGTGCGCTCCTGAGTTTAACAATAAGAAATTCCGTCTTGTTTTTCATAGTAAGCTGCAGAGAATTGTCTGCTTAAGATTGAGTGGTAATTCTACACTTTGGAGAGCTTCTGCTTCCACAACGGCCACTGCTTAGAGGATTAATACAGTAAAGCTGCATTATGAGGCCTTTCTACAGTTGTGAGCACAGTATTGAGCCTGCCTCTCTCTCCCCCTTTCCTCTGTGATGTCCCGTTTGTCTCATTTGTTATGCCTGTCACATATACTTTAAGTACTCTTCATTCAAAGCGAAAGTGAAAAGGTCACGGAGAGCAATGTATCTGGAAGGGCATTTGTGAAGTTTGAGTGTTTTTGTGTGCGCATGCAGGCAGAGCTACAGGTTTTTTTGCATTTCATGCTGTCATGGCAGCTCTCCACAGTGATTACTGGCTGTCAGGCTTAAGGACAGGTGTGGGCTGGTCAACTGCTGAGAGGTGCTGATGTAACATGGAGTTTTGACTGTGATGCTAAACAGAGATATTCAGGTAGATCCTGTGGATCATCGGTTCTCAAACTTGGGGCTCGGACCACCATGGGGGTGACGAGATCATTTCAAGGGTCGGCAGATAATTTAAATAAATACATAGCCAACATTTATCGAATTAATTTTGGGATTTTTATTTGGCTGTCAAAATCAAACCATTAATGCAGAGATAAATCTTAAATTAGCAACACATTCATGCGAACCATCGCTTTAGATGGCAAGGATACACCTTCTTAGAATTTTCTGTCCATTAATCTCCTGACACCTTACCCCTCAGCTTTTTATAAGTAAGGTTCCCTGTTTTGTTTTAGTGGGAAAAAGTAGCGGTCATTTAGCTCTACAGGAGTGGCACTGGCAGTGACCATTCGATCGATGACCATTATCTCCCATAAAAAGAGTTGCCTTACCTGTGTAAAATGGAGGGCTAAGGCCAAACAATTCCTCCAATAAGTCAAACAACCCTCACAGCAAAAAATGAAAACCATTGATGCAAATTATTTGATTCAATGCTTCCCTTAATCCACGCATGTTCGACTCAGTGGTCACAGTGTGAAGCCCTGCAACATGCTTATGTGCTGTTACATATGCAGCAGGCTAGGTTTGATGGCACCACGGAGGAAACGGAATAAAAACAAACTGGGAGCAAAAACCAGAGGAGACAAAATTTGTCTGAAGAACAGAGCCAAAAATGTTCCAGGACAGCAAATATTTAACAGTTTTTAGCTGGTTTAGTTGATGTTAACATGTGCTACAAATGGTTAAAGGTAGGGTAGAAGATCCTGGAAAAACAGTTCAAGCAAGCTACATTTTGTGCATAATTCAAAAGGGCAAGCCCCTTCCTCCAGACTTTTTGTGTTGGGGATGTGGAGGGAATTTCAAGCAATATAGTAAAAAATGTCCCCGGAAAATATTGCCTACAGTTGGTTTAGATGTGGTCTTTACTGTTATTATGTCAGTCTAATTCTGACTCACCACAAATTACAGAAAAAGTTAATAGACTTAATTAGGATTCCAGATTTTAGTGAAAGCAGGAGAGAAGCTAACAGATGCTAGCTGCTAATAGCTGCTTGACATCAACTGTTCTGTAGTACTCATCAATACAATAACAGTAACTGTCACAGAAAATGTCTTATAGTTTGTCTGTATGCTCATTTCTCCTGCGGCTGTATGAAGTCTGTAAAAAATCCATCAATAAAAAAAGTTTTTTTGTATTTGAATTGAGCATGTTTACTTCAAATACCTTGTTAAAGACCCACTATATAACTTTTCCACCTTAAAACTTTGATTAGGCCAGAAAGGCTCACCGTGCAGGTAGGATGAAAGATGGAAGCTAAGTTAGCCGTCAATAAGGGGCGCATCACAGAGAAAACAGTATAAGTAGTATAGTGATGAAGTTTCTCTTTAATATGGCACTAAAATGTACTTACTGTACTGGTTTTGTTGTTTTGACATGCAGTTAAAAAAATCTATTAGATTTTCTGAAGAAAAAAAAAAACGATGACTGCTTTCATGTCTTGGTGCTTCATCGTTTTTCTCTGATACTTGGTGTACTAATGGAAAGCTTCACTTGACTACCCAAAAATATTTATTTGCTGCAGTCCTATAAGTCCAGGAAATTGGAAGAATTAATTAGACTTTGCAATGAAAAAACAAAAAAATGAATAATTTCCTGGATGCTTCCTCCAAACTTTCCCAGAAAATTAATGTGTTTTTCCCCAGAAATAAAAAAAGAAGGGAAAACACTGATAATCTACCACATGTGGAGTTATATCCGGTGGTACTGGGAATATTTCCAGTTCTGTCTACATTGCAACCCTCTGCATACAGTGTATAAACATGCTGCAGATGGGAAATGATTTACTCATCTTCTTTTAGCAGGTGCACTTAAAAATGCTTATGTAAGCTGTTTTAGAAGCAGCCAGAGTCTACTGCTGCTAGTCACTTAAATTTTGCAGGATACAAAGAAGTCAGCAGCTTCAAGCCTTGCAAGAAAAAACAATTTCAAGAAAGGTAGTTTGAAAAAGAATTGCTCCGACTGCTGTATATAAAATGAGTACAAGGCCTTGGGTCAAACGTACTCACAATTTAGTCAGTCTGCCTGTATGTTCACTACAGTCTAAATGTGCTGGGACAATATCCACTGTACCTGTGATTGGGTAAGATTAACAAAACGTTTTTTTCTTGTTCCCTCTCAGGAACAAAACAAGGCGATTACAGTGCATAGCGTCTTATTTATGTTTGTTTTTCATTACGAGTATTATAAAACAAGCAAAATTTAAAAAACAAACAAAACAGGAGCAAACATCAGGGAAATGAATTTTCCCAGAGGTGTTACTGCAGGGGTTGAGTCACCAACATCTGGATTCACAGGATAAGGAAAATTTACTTTTGTGCAGAGAAAGGAAAGAAAGGGAATGATGTGAGGCAAAGGGCCCGAAGTGCGATTACCCCTCATGCATGATGTACACACTCA
This sequence comes from Craterocephalus amniculus, assembly GCA_036024015.1. Taxonomy (NCBI): domain Eukaryota; kingdom Metazoa; phylum Chordata; class Actinopteri; order Atheriniformes; family Atherinidae; genus Craterocephalus; species Craterocephalus amniculus. The sequence goes on along the minus strand of JAVQJG010055033.1, from coordinate 5,823 downwards.
AACAGGTAATCTGCTGAGTCGCCCATATGACAAACTAACTTGCTCATCCCGGTTTGTTGCCAAGTAAACAAACTAAATCATATTTGACCACTGATACAAAGCGGTAGACTAAAGCCATAAACACAAGATGCAACTTCTGGTGACCTGTTCTGCTCAGGAGCCTCATTTACTGATGCTTAATGAGCGCTGAAGTAATTCCAGAAAGCACATGGTTAACAATGCTGGCTGCATTGTTCCACAGGAGACCCAGGTGACTCAGTGACTCATCCTTTTTTTCAACAAATATATCTACAGCTGTCTTGCTAATGGCGTCTCATAATATGCTATGTGAGTGGTTTCCAGCTGGCAAATAGAATTTAGATGCCTCTCAGTGACAGTATATTTACATTCATGGTAGAATTTCACCTTTGACCTGGTCATTTCATTTGCCCACTTTCCTTTTATTCCTTTTTTCCTATTATTATAAATGCACAGCAGGGAGATCAAGTTATTAATTGATGTGTGTCTGATGCAACACTGGGTGGCGATATGGCTGCTTCAGCTAATTACTCATACCTGCAGACTCAGAGGGTGTAAATGTGACAAACTAAAGCTCTTCTATTGGGGTCTTGGGGGGGGGGTATACAAAAAATGTGATTTAACATGAAAATTATGCATTCTGAGAAGAATATTAAACACATTTACCTAAGATAAAAGGCATAACCAATAATTTTGATGGATCCAAAAGACTTTGAAGTTCCACACTATGGATCGCGAATCTGAGTCGGGATCATTGAAAACATAATTTTGAAGCAAGGGTAGAATATGACTGGCCACTTTATAATTATTGTGTCTCAGTGAAAACATCCTTTCACTGAGATCATGTTTTTTCATTGTGAGCAGGTCTTGACACAATGACTCCTTTGGAAGTTGGTTAAAAAGTCCCCTTTTTCCCCAGTTTGTTAAGGACTTCAGGCAGTAAAAAGCAGGAACAAACCTGAAGCATGATGGCAATAACTTCCCAAGCTATCTATGAAGAACAGAGTACTTAAATAAGGAGGATGGAGATCTAAAATATCTTATCAATTAAGAACATATCGAAGATTGGTAGGCGACAACGACTAAGGCAAGGCAAGTTTATTTGTAAAGCACATTTCATGTAATTCAAGGTGCTTTACATACAAGCATTAGAAACATTACAGCAGTGTGCAGAAAGTATTAAAAGAATTAAAAACAAACTTAAAATCACAAAATAAGAAAATTAGAGAAAGAAAGAAGAGACTAACTAACACAAGCATGCAAGAAGCAGTGGTGGACAGGAGATATCTGGTGCTTTTCCATCACAGGGAGCAGCATTCAGCTGATGCCTGATCCATGTTACTTCCAGGTGAGGATTATGGAGGACTAAGGAGTGGGACTGAAAGAGTTTTGCTTCACCGCTGTGTACAGTTGTAGAGTTGTTTTCACCCACAGGTGATGCCTGTCTTTGATCAATGATCAACGCTCTGTTGTGTTTCAGTATCTCCGTAAAGTATCCGCCCGGCTTGTGTGAGACCACAGCCGAGGTAACACTCAAAAAATGATAAGATAGGATCAGTTCCAGGCTACAGGGAAGCCAATAGAGCTGGGATGCACTTTACAGGTACAGTAATAGAAAGGCACATCAGAATGACTGATGAGCCTCTTCACACATGTAAGTATTGGAAGTATACAAGCATGTAAATACTACATAATCTCTATAAGCCAAAAACACAGTGATTCCAAGCCGACAGAGACAAATATAAAACCCCTCATGGTGTCATAAGTACACATTTATGGCACTTAACTGCAAATTGATTCCCTGTTTGCAATAATCTCTTTTTATTTCTATTCTCTCCATCCTTTTCTGTTCTTCTAAAGCAACATTAATCTTCAGTCTCTACAGCAAGTACAGCCAACATAAGCTGCCTTAAACCAAGACTACAACTAGAACCACAATCAGCAGTAAAAGGAGGCAGAGGAGACATAAGAGCAAGCGGAAGAAGGAAGAAATAAATAAAAAAACAAGAAGAGATAAAGATCCTGATTCTGCCAAAGCTGCAGATTTGAGAACCAAGGGGACACTTCATCATAATCCATCATCTGTGATTACCTTGAATAACAACGCACACCAGCTCCAATGCACCTTCCCCCAGCCATCTGCAGGCAGACAATCTGTTGCACCATTTTGGGAAGAAACACTTTTGGCATACTGAGTCCCAATGCAATCCATCTCTGTCCTGGAACTGTCTAAAATGCCACAGGGTCAGTAGTAACTACAGAAGGTGTACTAAATATCTTTCTACTGAGTTTATATGAAACACACGTTGTAGAATCAGTCATCGTGCAATGTTTTCTAAATCTATGTTACAATGTTGAACAAAACCGACTGAGCTTGTCCCTTGGAAAAGATGAGACAAAAAAGATTTTTTCATAGTAGGGTCCAGGGTTAGCAGGGGAGCCTTTAACACCAAAATACCTGTCAGGCTTTCCTCAAGAGGCTCATGTTTAAGTATCTTGCGCCTCAAAGCAAGTAAAAGGAAATCTCTCACACTACCTGAACGAGAACTCATGACAGGGCTGAGGGGTGTGTTATTTTTTTTACACCTTTATAGATTTAAAATGGTTGGAGTTGCTAGTGTTCATAATTCATTTGGAATTCCGCATCACACTTGGTGTGCATGGACAAAAACTATATTTAACCTCAAAATTATTTGCATTTTCATGTTTATTCACATCGTCCTCAGTGTTTAAAGGCCTTTATGATGATCAATTCTGGACTGAATCATTCTACAGAGGATTCAGATTCATTGGCACAGAGTTTCTGACTTGTAAAAAAATGTTTCAATTTATGAAAATGCATTTAAGACTTGTTTATTTGTTTGATTGTTGGCTTGCAGAGCACATCAGACCAGATCCTGGTAAAGATCATTTCATACAGACTGGGTACTGACAGACCTTTCTTGGTCTGGTCATTTTATAAAGCTTTGTTATATCTCTACTCTGTCTGTCCAGAGCCAATATGGCAGATAAGTAGCTATGAAACAGATTGGAAATTAGTGAATCAAAAAGGGGAATCATTTTTAATCACATGTTTAGAGTTAAAGTAGAGGACTGTAAAAGTCATGGGCAAAAAAAAAAAAAAAAGAAAATCCAGCTTACAGATGGAAATCGAGCTGGAGACAGGTTTAAGAAGCCATAATGTCAGAAAATGGCTCTAATTTTTCAGAGTTTTTTCTTTCTAAAAAGCTCTGATGACATGGAGGAAACTCTTAATGTAGCTGGAGTGTAAGTTTTCAGTTCTTCGGTGGCAGAAATGACAGATGTTTGATCCTTTTATCATTCCCTGGAGGCAAACTCGGGCTGGTTTGGACACAGTGTGTTTCTGTCTCTGTCAAAGTGTGTGCATGGACGTGTGCAGGTCCTGCACTCCCGTCTTAATGTTCTATGCTCTTTTAAGCCACAGATGATACAGCAGCTGACAGACCATTGTCACAGCAGTCACTCATTTCTACTCCACTTCCCTTTAATCTCCTCTCTTCAACCAGTGACACACTCAGTCCACACTGCTGCATTCGCTTCATTTCTACAGCACGTCTCTGATGTCTCACTCATTTTATCATCTGCATTCAGCACTGTTCTGTTTGAACCATGTTGTGATGAGATATTTTGACCACATCAGCGCATGTGGGGAACTTGGTTCGTAAGAAATAAGGAGGTGTTCTGCAAATCATATATTGATGAAATTGAATCAAGACTTTATCCCTTTAAATACTCAATATAAAGGCATGTCTTAATGTGGCCACATGAAAAAATTGTTTTATATATAAGCTCAATTCCAAATAAGTTTGAACAATGTGTAAAATAAAATTAAAAACGGAATTCAATTTCATAAACCTGTTCTGTTCCCATACCAAATAGTTGGAAAAAGGTTCTCTGGACCAAAGCTCATGAAACAGCTGAGAAGTGTGGAGACCGATTGCTGGAGCTTTAGGAGAGGAACGTCCCATTCTGGTCTGATACAGCTGCTCCACCATCTTGGACCTACGCTACTGGATTTTTGGTATCGTGCTCCAAATGTTTTCTATTTTTGAAAGGTCTGGACTGCAGCCGGACTCTTCTTGTGAGAAGCTATGCTGTTGTGATGGATGCAGTATGTGGTTCAGCATCGTCCTGCTGAAATCTGCAAGCTTTTCCTGACAGAGATGTAGTTCGGTTGGAGCAGATGCTGCTTTTATATCTGCAGACTGGCAGCAATGATTGGGTCTTCTAGAGGTGCAGGTTGCCAGTTGTAGAGCAGCCGTTCCAAAACTTGGGTTTCAAGATAATTTCAGGGTGTTGAAATGGGCTGATGTGTAAATCGCATGAAAATTTTCTAAGACCACAATCACACATTTGGTTGCGGTCACAAGTGCGTTTGTGTTTTTGTTTTAAAGGATGGGCTACATTTATCAAATAAGTTTGGGATTTTTTCATGGCTGTCTAAAATAAGGCGTTAATGCAGAGAGATTAATCTGTGATTTTCACACGGTAATTTTTCATCACATTAATGCAGAAACCGCAAAGTTTTTACTCATGACATCTTAAAAATGTGAATTCAGCTTTATGTCAGCGAGAGAAGCTGGGGTGGGGGACGACAGTGTGCAATATTTCCAAAAAGAATTTTATATTTCAATTGTTCTGACCACAGAACAGTTTTCCACTTCACCTCAGAGCATTTCAAATGACTTTTGGCTCAGAGAGGACATGTAGAAGTTGTTCATGATTCATTTTTAACCTTCATTTATGGAGCACACACAGTACTTTTACAACATCTACAAGTGTTCCTTAGCCTGTGCAGAGATTTTCATGTCAGGGTCGTGCTTGTTTTTAAAGACAGGACTGCCTGAGGCCCCAAAAGATCACAGAAATCCACTATTGATTTTTGTAGACCGCATGAAAAAATATATTTAGGCTGAATTTGTATATTGTTTTAAACTTCTGATATGTGTATGTTTTATAAATTAAAGCTGGCCATCAGGTGACGTGATAACCCTTGCTGCCTTCTTTTGTGTCGTCCAGCTGGTTGGGTGGCGGTCACTAACATTTCAGCCGTTATTCTAACTGGCATCACCCTAAATGTTAAGATGGATATAAAAGCACAGCCATCTAGCACAAGCTCTGTCTCTAGCAGTACCACTTAGTGTTCAGAAACTCTTTGAAGATCCGATCGAGGTATTATGAAGCTGCCTTTTGTGTTGTTTAAGGAGAGGCTAATGCCTCCGGGGTGATGGCTTCCATTCCCATGGGGAGGTGATAGGTCTAGAAAAATTAAGTGCACTTATCATGGTGTGGTAAAAGCCCCTCGCTGTATGCACAACTTTTGTCATCACCAAATACAGGGTAGAAATTACTATTTAACACCAGTGTAAGAGCAGAACCTAGATTTCTGTGTAAAACAGATCTCTTTCATCAGCTTAAAACACTATAGGAGGTCATTAGAGAGTAAGGGCCTTTTCACATGGCGTGCTCGGGCCCGGGTCCGAGCACGCTTGACCACAAATTTTGTCCATGTGAATGCAAACAGGCCGGGCCCGGGCGCGGCAAGGGTGGCCCAGATGGGAGGTAGTCCAGGACCCAGGCCTCCCGGGCTCGGGCACGGATCAGTGCTTTGTGAACGCAATCCGGGCCGTGCCGGACGTGACATGTGGGCTACAAGCGGAACTGATCAAAGCAAAACATCCGACCCTTCCGGCAGGTTTAGCATTAGCAACAACATTAGCTTCACTCTCTTCTCGATCGCGAGCGGAACGAGATTACTGTGGAGTGATTTAAAACGGTAAAAAC
>JAVQJG010055025.1:0-12925 GCA_036024015.1 Craterocephalus amniculus | reverse complement strand
AGGGTGATTAAAAAGGCTGGTGGTGGGTCCTGGCGGCCTCCTCTCCAGCGGCTTCTCTTTCCTCCCGGGGCCGGTCGGTCGCGCCTCCAGCAGCCGCCTCGGGCCATAGGCCGTTCCCCCCGGGGTCGCCGCACGTCCGGCCGCCTCCCATCCTCACACCGGAGCCTCTCGTACTGCCTCTCGTCCTCGTCTCCTTGCTTCAGTCTGCCTCGACTCTCGTTCGGCCGCCATTATCATCTTCTTCGTCATCATCATCGTTATCATCATCATCATCATCATCGTCATCATCATCATCATCATCATCATCATCATCATCATCATCATCATCATTTTGACCAGTCACTGAATCAGGTCTTTAACTCAGTTTAGCACTAATTCCTGCAGTTTTCCGACTGTTTCCTGATCATAACCCTGCAGGCTTTAGGACCTAAAGGCTCCACTTTCTGAGGATGGTCATGTTTTTGTCCGTTACGTTCATGCATGTAATCATTGATTGTGTCTATTGTGACAGACTGATTTACCATCTGTAGGGTCCCATGGGACTGATAGTGCTGATACTTCAGTCTCCCTTAATTTCCAGCAGTTTAACTTCAAACTGGTTTTACATCTTTTGCCTTGTAACTTTAAATGGCCCAACATTTATGCCTACTTATTTTCTGCTGCAAAAACCGTCCTACTGAAAACTTCTCATTAAATTATCTATTTTTTTGTTTGTTCATTTGTTCATACTGACACAATGAAAAGTGAGAGATGGGATACAGTTTGGAAAAACAATATAACTTTTACCATGGGGAGCCTCTTCACGTGCAGCAGAAATATTCTGATTCAGACATTTGACCTATTTATTATTTCATTAAATCTTAGAATTAAAAAAGAAAAAACAAAAGAAAAGAAGGGACAGGGGGTGCTCTGCCTTGGTAACAGAAAAATGACACTTTAAAGATAGAATAGAAAAAGAAACAGAAATAGAAGTTTAGGTTCATGTTGTTTTCTAAGCGGGGGGTGAAGGTAGGGGGGTGCTCTTCAGACAAGTGTGAGCTTTTGCCGCCTCCCCGTACCCGCCTCCCTCTCCTCTCACTGCTGAGAGGAGCAGGACGCGGCCTCTGCGGCGGGAAGCCAAATATCAGCAAGCACTTCCTCAAGAAAAAAAAAGTTCACACTCACTTACATAGATGCCACCACAAGTTGCGACTCACAGCGTCTTAGACCAGAGCCAGGGAGTTACTGTGACTAACCTTGCTGGAGGACAGGAGGAGCAACATGGATATTTAATTATTTTTCTTTTAAATTTTAATTTTAGTGTTTTTATTTTTTGAAGTTGCTTCTGCTGCGCTTTGTTTGGATCAATGATTTTAAAATATAACATTTTATTGGTAAATAATTTACTTAACCTGATGAGAGTGCCCTGAAGTGACGCATTTTGTTTGTCTCCTACCCTTGAGATGCACCTGTGTGCAGCAGGCGCGCGCAGGACTTAAGAGGGACCGGGACCCTCTGAAAAATACGGTCTCGTCCTTTTTATAAACACAGCGCTGAGTCTATGGTGCCTGGATGGAGTACGGCCTGACTTTTGAATGCAACTGTGTGTTTGGCTGCGGTGGATGCACGAGACTGGACTCGCCAAGAGTGCGTACAGTCGCCCCCAAAACGGGAAAAAAATAAAAGCTCAACCTCGCTGCTGCAGTGTTTGCTGCTGAAGTGCTGGATACCGTCGGGACTGTTGACAGGCACTACATTAACAACAGCTGTCAAACACATGGGATCCTCCTGCCCCCCAGGCAACAGGGAACTCTGCTGAGGCGCCTCTACTGCGCATGTCAGAGAGCCGGAGAGCTCCAGAGAGGGAAATTTAAAAACGGTTTTTTGGGAGAATCAAGTGCAACACAGTGGAATACAGTACAAGGGCTCCCGACCTGCTCTCACTTCCTCAATATCAACCAAAACAGGTGATTAACTATCAATATTATTGTTATTATTATTATTGTTACTTTCTTCCAGAACCTCCATCTTTGTCAGGAAGTTACTTTAGTAGAACAAGTTTTAACTTCAGTGATTTTTAGACTTGAGTATGATATTGTTGGTAAGGCTTAATTATATGGCATTTAAATCTGATCAGATAAAATGCGGCCAAAGTATTATTAAACATTTACAAGAGAGATAATTTCATGTTTAATTAACAGTAGTTTTATTCTTATTTTCTGTGTTTTTAAATTGAATCCAATCAGTAGCTTATGACGGCATCAAAAAGCATACAAATTGTGAAGTAGGACTGAGGTGCAACAAAGGCCAAACATGAATTGTGTTATAGTTTTTTAAAATGAAATTCTTGTTAAAACTCTACATTTTTAAGTTTAAAATGTTTTTATTTTCTAATCATGAAACAATTTTTTATTTTGTGTTGATTCATAATGTTTATTTAGCCTTCTTGAGGGTGACATCATTTGAAGTAATATTCTGCCTGTGGTCCAAGCTATTTCTGCATTGCTGCTTTATTTTAGTTGAAAGGTTCACCTGAAACATAAACACTTATGTGCTACTTGTGGAAGATATAGGATACTAACCTACATATCCCAGGAAATGATAGAAGGTGGAATAACTTCCAGGATGTCAGGAATAATTGAGAATGCAGGACATCATCCATCGCCACAGGACTACAGGTGGGACTTTTACTTTCTTAAAATCATGGCAAATTAATTTTCTCTTCCTAAAAGCAAAATCTTGTTAATTCATCACATATAGTCAAAAACACTGAAATCCAAGACAAGTCAATAAGCAGAACGTATATTTTAATTAATCAAATCTTTTGATATGTTTCCCTAAAAGGCTGTAGAGCAAACTGTCTAATCCACTATGTTTAATCTAATGGAAGATAGACAGCTCTTTTTGTGCATGAGGGGGTTGCATGAAAAAAGGAGAGAGAGAAAAAAAAACCTGAAGAATAAATGATTTTCAGTCTGAATGGATCTGTCAGAAACCATCAGCTCTGTTTACACTCCTGCTGTCGGCGCAGGGAGAGCCTGAGCTTCTTGGCTGGCCGGCTCAGGGGGAGACGGGGTGCTCTGGGTCACCAGTGTGCACAAGTGGTTCCCAATTAGAAAAGAAGGGGAGGGGGCACAATATTTAGAGTTGTTGAACTCCTGCAAAGGCTTGAATGATACATGGAGACACCAGCTTAACATGGTTTGCATCAGTGAGCAATTTCCATGCTCTGCCAGTGAGAGAGAAGGGGAGGTGGAAATCCCTCTAATGTGTCATCTATGAAAGAGTTTCCATCAGTCTGTATTCAGCTCTTATAAATGATCAAAACATTTAAATCATGTGATGGCTGCAATGTGATCATTTTAGGGCTACAGCATTCATGAAGTCACTAAACAATATGATATAAATCAAGAACACAGACGTTGTTACATCTGGACACAACCTCCTTTGTCCGAGGCAAAATATAAAACCAATCAGATTAATTTTCTCCTGTTTTTGAAGCTCGATGTTAGATAAACTAACTCCAAAAAGCAGCAATGTTGTGATCTGCTTTCTGGATGCGTGAGGACATGGGCCGGTGATTCCTGGCTGCAGTGATGTCACTTAATCAGACGGCCGACACAGGTCCCTGACCTCAAACTACATTCACACCCCCTCTTTGCCTGAGGCTCCGTTGAGCTCACCGTTTTGTGGAAATCGAAGGGGGGTGGTGTGCGATGGTGGGGGCTGGGGGCCATGAGGATGGAGTCTGGAAAGGGACAGGGAAGCAGATGGCATCCTATTTGTCCCTCTTATGTGAGGGCTGTCATTCCAACAGATTAATGCAAGGGCCGGGGAAAGAAAAGAAATGACAGAGACAATCAAGGAAGGGTCTGGGGGAAGACAATAGGGACACGTGCCACTGGGCAGATTTGTCGTTTGGGACACAATAGGTGATCATTTTTCAATGGACGGGGCCAACTGTTTCAGGCAACATGTGCTGCTGTCCCGTGTTTCAAACGATCTCATGCGTTGTTTACTTACGATTCAGCCAATGGGTAAGGCAAGACCGTGGTCACCTGACAAGGGGTTGATTTTTTTTTATTAAAAGATTTGGTGTGTGTGCATAAAGGGGTGTTGTGCCTCCTCACTGTCCACAGACCCAGCGAGTAACTGAATTGTATGTGTTGTCATAGCAACCCCAATTACGGTACCACAGTGTTTAGAAAAAGGCTGGAGAGGATTCAAGAGGATTCCTCGCTTTTCTTTCTGTCTCTCAAAGGCTCGCCATTTAAAAGACATAATAACTGGAGGTTTGTTTGTACTGGCAGGGCGCTAATTATGCAGAAATTATTTAACTTGGGTTTTATCTTTAAACATCATATTATTGGCAAAATGTTTTTGAAAAATATATTTTATTTTAAAATATATTTATTAATGTTTCTTTTATTTGTGCCCTTCAACACAGAAGGAAAACATAAATGAAACTGCCCAAAAAAGCAGATAGTTTAAAAATTGTTTTTACTGTGTCTGAAAAGCTTATTTTAACTCCCTTATTGTTGATTAAAACTGTCACTACTAAATAACACTTGTCCTTAATCTTCTTAAGCAAAATCTTCGTTTGCTAATGCACGGCAGCTTTCATCTACGTCTCCCCTCATTCAGACTCCTTAAGATGGTTTTGTCTATGAAGGATAAAATCTTCCGTCCAGAGTTTAGATTTAAAATTCCTCGTGTGATCCGTGTGTGTCTGAGCTGACAGCCGAGTTAACCCTTCAACCCCTCCTTTCTTGCAGGCTTCTGACCACAGACCCCTCCCAGCTGAGGGTGGAGGACCTCCCCGGGGACCTGCAGTCTCTGTCATGGCTCACCTCTGTGGACGTGCCCCGGCTACAGCAGATGGCTGATAGCAGAGGCCACAGTAACGGGCCCTCCCAGGGCAGCTTGCTGGAGCAACAGACAGGTGAGGTGACAGGGAGGGGACCCTGCAACATTCAAAAAACCAGAAACGCTCTCTGATTGGATAAAAGATGATCATCATATTCTCCCACATCTTTGGGGTCCACAGTCACAGTGGTGGGGTACTAACCTGAAGAATATGAGTCTATGAAAATACAATCCCTTTTGTTTGCTTTTGGTAATTATTGTGCACTGACATAATTAGTTTTCAGAGAATAAACCTTTTTAATAATTTAGGTGGGATTTGTTTTAGTTTTTAGCTCTTTTTTTACCTGGATATTGTAACGAATACATCTGTGACCCATGTTTTAATCAGATTAAATTGTGGTTTCTTACAGAACAACAGATAAAAACCACATGCAGTCGTAATATTCTGGGTAGAAAACTATTACTAAAATTCCTACATGTTTTGGGGTTTTTCCCCCTCTGGTGCTTAGAGCACCATCTAACAAATGTAACTGAGCTTTATGGAATTGTCATTAGGGACGGGAAAATTGAATCAAAAATAGAATATCGGGATTTTTTATTTCACAATTTTTATAAATTCATATTTCTTTGTAAAAAATCTATTTTTTTAAATAAATGCAAAAAAAATGTAAATAATTTTTTAATTTCATTTTTATAATTATTTTTATTTATCTTTTTTACTTGTCTTGTCAGCATTGTAGTAGAATGTTAGTCTGGATACTGTGTTGTTTTTTCCTAATTGAAATTAAGAAAAAAAAAAACATAGCAATAAGATTGTTTGTGACATCTTTTCTTTTTCATCACAAAAAAATCTGCAATATTGAAGAATCATGGGAATTGCAATTTAAATCGAATATGGAAGGAATCATATTGTCCCAGCCCTAATTGTCATCATCTTTAATTGCCACAAACACCCGGGTACATAGATTTGAAATAATGTGGATGAATATGTATTTGAATGTTTGTGTTGTGGCTCTTTCCAGCTCAGCTGAGCGGCATGACAATACCTGTGAGTCAGGGCTCCATGCTGCATCTCCAGAGTAACATGCAGCATAGCCCTCTGGGAATTAGTATCATCAACACCCACAGTGGAAGTGTGAGTTATCACAACAAAGCTAGAGGAAAATCATCTTCTTTATGATCTTCAGTTGATATAAAATCTCCTTGCATTTGCTTTACAGATGTCTCCATTCTCTATGAATGGGCTGCCCTCACCAGGGTATCAGTGCCCTACCTCAGTCTACCAGCCTGCACCCCAGCAGGTGTACTCTCTAACCCAAACTGGACAACAGGTGAAGTGTTCATAGAAAAGAAAAAAGATTCTGTCAGTAGAGAATTGGTGAGGAATAAAGTCTCATTTTCTCTTTCCTCTGTCTCCCAGTGCTCAACAGGTGGGCTTTATAGCAATGTGTCTTTCAACAACCAAAGTCTCTTCACACAACCTCGCCTGGCTCCCCAAGAACAGGAGCTGCAGCCCAAGTCTTTCCCCAAGCCAATCTACTCCTACAGGTGCGCGCATTAATATCTATACAGGCTTCCTCATTTATCAGATCTGCTGTGAATTGTTTTAATTTTTTATGTTTTTAACCCTTAGCTGTTTAATTGCCATGGCTCTGAAGAACAGCAAAACTGGCAGCCTCCCAGTCAGTGAGATCTATAGCTTTATGAAGGAACACTTTCCTTATTTCAAGGTATTATACTCTGTTAAAGTAACAGGAAAAACAAAACAAAAATGGAAGTATATAGATATGATCATTCATGACCTTTTCGCCTGCAGACTGCACCTGATGGATGGAAGAATTCAGTCAGACACAACCTCTCCTTAAACAAATGCTTCGAGAAGGTGGAGAACAAGACAAGCAACTCATCCCGTAAAGGCTGTTTGTGGGCACTGAACCCTGCCAAAATTGACAAGATGGAGGAAGAAATGCAGAAGTGGAAACGCAAGGACCTCCCAGCCATTCGCCGCAGCATGGCTAACCCTGGTCAGAAGTGTCTTTGGTTAAATGTAAAAGGTCAAACAGCATGTTTTTGCTCTGCGGTCTGACACCCTGTCTTCGCTTCCTTACAGATGAGTTGGACAAACTGATCACAGACCGCCCAGAGAACTGCAGACAAAAGGCCTTGGAGCCGGGAATGACCCGACTTGCAGGATGCCCAACGGGCCTTCCGCTGCCGGTCCGGACCCAGATGCAAGCTCAACCTATTGTCACGCTGTCCCTGCCGTGTTTACCCATGCACCAACACCACCAACTCCAAGCTCAGTTTCAGGCTCAGGCTCGACTGGCCCCCATGTCTCCTGCCCCGGCCCAGACACCCCCCCTTCACACGGTACCTGACCTTTCCCACAGTCCACTCACCCAGCACTCCAACAAGCCACCTGATGATTTCTACAGCGTGCACGGTGACACACACACAGAGGTGGATGCACTGGACCCTAGCATCATGGACTTTGCCCTGCAAGGTAACAACAGTTTTTATAAAGATTGTATCAGTTATTTCTTTTTTTAAATCAATTTTTAGTTCTGTGTTGTAGTACTTTTTGGACTTATAAAAGGTTTTCAAACCAAAGAAGCCCAAAGTCCCCAACAAAAGGATTCCATTATGAAAAAGCCCTGGTTTAGAGGTCTCACTTTTCCAACTATTTAAACTGAATGCTTCAATAAGACCTGCTCATTGGCAGGTTTGCCTCAATTCTACAGGTACTACTTGGAAAATTAGAATATCCTAAATAAGTGCATGCATTTACGTAACTTAACTTCAAAGATTACATTTAAATTTATAGACAAAAAGTATGCAAATCAATTATTTTCTGATGTTATTTGTTTAAATTTTGCCGATTAGGATTATCAGCTTCAGAAAATCTCAAATTAAAAAAACTCTGAAAATTAGAATATTGCTTGAAATCAATAAAGAATTGATTGTAAATACAAAAATGTCAGGCCTCTAACAATAAACTCTTATGTCTGTACAGGAAATGTATCAGTTTGACCCTTTGTAGTGAATTGCCTGAATAAAACAACTTTTCCAGCATATTCTAATTTTCTAAGTAGTACCTTTAGTAAAGTACTTTGATGAAGATTGTTTTACTGACCCCATTATGCAGTATTTGTTTGCTGTTTTTCCTTCATATCAACCTAAGAGAGGTAACACATTACTATAATAGCATGCCAGGCCTGTGGAATAAATGGAGTGAGAACAATGTTGGAGTGAAGAGCAGCATACTTCAAGCACACACACACATTTCTGCTCCTCATTCACATCAACTCTGATCAAACCACTTAGCCTCCATACCTTAATAAGACATGGGTGAGGGGCAATGAAAAAGTTAAAGTCCCATATTCAAAGCACAGTGTGAAAACAGTTCAATAACATCAGTGTTATCTTCTCCATCCATCTCCCCAGGTAACCTGTGGGAAGAAATGAAGGACGACAGCTTTAACCTGGATGCTTTGGGCACCTTCAGTAACTCACCCCTCCGACTATCAGACTGTGACTTGGGAACAGCAAGCCTTCCCCCGTCCTCCAGCGAAGCGAACCTACCGCTGTCAGATGTGCAAGTAACGGGGCTCTACACTGCCTACACCTCCCAGGATCCCCTGTCTTCTCAGTACATGGGGGCCCCAGCCAACAACAAGCCCATTGCTCTGCTTTAAAGGAGCTGAAGTGTTTCTCAATAGATGCAACATGATTTATTTTGCAGTTTGTGGATGGCAGCTGAAAAAAAAAAGTTTTTTTTTTCATGCTCCCACAAATTATTCGGACAAGAAAACCTGCAGATAAAGGAGGAGGCGGCTGTAAGAAAAACTATGTAAGACTCGCAATTTCTAGCTTTGCCAAGCAAAGACTGAAAGCCTGTATGAGTACAAAGACTTTGTGGAGAATGACATGCAAGTTAGCTCTCACCTGTTCTTCTACTATTCATTCTGTGTTTTAAAGCCTTTCCATAATGTAGCTTCCAATCTCCCGTCTGTTGTATTGTGCTAGACATGCTGTGATGTTTTATTTATATTTATAAAAGGCAGCTGGAGAAAGTGGTGACTCCATCAATCTTTTGCTGTGTATATTTGAATGTTTGAAACTGCTATTGCCACAGGAAAGCTTTTTTTTCACTGCAATTACCCTCATCATTCCAAAATGCAAAAGTGCCCAAAACTATTATCCCTTCTCTTACACAGTGAATAACGTGTTAGGGTCACATGTATATTATGCTCATTAACTTGATCATAATAAAAAGAAAAATGGGAGAATAAAAGAAGCCTCTTTGTATTTAAAATACATTTTATTAACAAACAGCCCATAGTGATGTACAAGGCACAGGAAGGCGTTTATATACATTCAAATGCAATGCCAGGGGCTGACGTTGGATTAGAAATAAGGCAAGTCAAGACACTTCTTGAGGTACCACTTTGGCAATTAATGTCCACTCAATTAAACCTGAGTTTTGGGAACTACTGCTTTATCTAGGACAAATCAAGACAATTGGAAAATAAATACAAGTGTCACATACAGTGTCATACTATCTTATCATTCAGACCATCATATCCAGCACATGAAACACAGCAACTAACACCTGACAATCGGACTGAATGGGATGGTGAAAAAGGCAAGCTGGGCAGGCTTTAACAGTGAAATGACAAACATGACTGCACTCATGACTAAGCTTATTAATTAGCTTTTTTAAAATCCCAATACAGATGAAAACTTGTCTCAATCATTGCAAATAATAAGTCAGATTATGTCAATTTCAATATTTCATGGTAGCTCTATTAAACAATATCAAAGAAAAAACTTTTCTCAGCTTAGTTTTCATGTAATACATTTAAAGACAATCTTAGTTTGATCTAAATATGGTAACTAGCAACCAAATATCAAGTTTCCCATTTTATGCAACCTGATAAACTCCTGCCTCAACAGATTGCGCAGGGTTTAATACTGACTACTTTGAGTACAAATTGAGCAAAGTGAAGTGTGCTTAGAAAACAGTCTGTGGATCAGAGACGTAGCCTGGACTGAGGAGCTGAAATGGCTGGACATTGGATGTAAAAAAAAAAAAAACACTTTCAAACCTGTGTGGTTCATGATGCACACAGTAAGGCAGCAGAGCAGAGCAGACATGGGACAGATCGCTGCCCTTGTGCGTGTAATTAAAAAATAAACAAAATCAACAAAAAAAAAAAACTATAATCTTGAATCCAAGATTATGTTATTTCAGCTTTTAACACTAAAGCGATTCTGTGCTTATACAGTTGAACGGTACAAAGCGATTCTGTGCTTATACAGTTGAACGGTACAATCGACAACAATCAATTTTTTTCTTTTTTATTTATTAGTACAACCTGATAAAGTTCCACAGCTTAGCTGGTGTTGGTGCTGTCCATAGTTGCCAGGAGATGCGACAACTTGGCCCTCTGGGAAGGAGTAATGTTCTGGCTCATGTGGATGATGCAGTCCATGGCAACATCAGGGTTAGCCTGCACCAGACTACACAAAGGAAAAATCATAACGAGCACATCATTTGATACTCTAAAAGTAAAATGCAAGCATGCTTAAAGGGTTATTAGGCGCATACATGTTCAGACTCACTACAATATCAAGTAAAGAAACTAGAGCTGACAACAGCTAAATGGCTACAATGAAGCTCAGGGTGTGAATTCTTGTTTTCTGAATGTTGAATCAATAACTCAGCCAATTAAAGGAGAAGTTCGGTATTTTTCAACCTGGACCCATTTTGCAGCATGAAATACAATCATTTACTCACCCAGACAGTTGTGGCGCAACCTGAACTCTTAAGGAAGATATTTAGATCCACGTAAGATCAGCATACATCCATATAATGGGAGCGTTCGGGGTAGGTGCCGCTCGGCCACTAAATAAGGCATTATCTGCCACAAAATTCCTTCATTTTACCAATGTGTTGTTAGCAAATGATAGTCCAATCCCTCCGTAACCTGGAAGCAGCTTGTAATTTCTTTGTTGTTGTCAACAGGAGTTTAAGGTGCACCAAACCTATCTGGGTGAGTAAATGATCGTATTTCATGCTAGAAAATAGGTCCAGGTTGAAAAATACCAAACTTCTTCTTTAAGTATTCTGTGAAATTTGATAAGGTACAAGCCAACGTTGTGTCTTTACTGATTTATAAAACATCAAATATAATTCAGTTGGTCCACGAAATCTTGACTAACCTGCGAATGTGCTTCAAAGTGTTTTCTCTTTTCAAGTACTTGATGTTCTCTCGGATGGCTGATCGAGTGCCATCCTCTTTGGACAAATGCTTCTCAAGCCACTCGACTACCGCTTGATTATTATCCCAAAGGTAAGCCTGAAAAAGTGAATAAACAAACCTTTTGAATCTCTGATCAGTTTGGTTTTTCACATATATAAATATATGTGGTTTTTTTATACTGAATGATTGTATTATTGTTTAATAACTGGTGAATGATTTGTGCTCTACAGACCTGAAGTGTAACTGGATGAAATAAAATCTGTCATCAATCTTTCAATACTTTTGATTATGACATATGAAGGGTTATCTTCAATTTATGTCGAGAAGGTTCAAATTTTGTTTTGCTTATTATCATCCTTGTTTAAATTGTTTTCTGATAAGCAGAACCAGCCGTTCAGGTTGTCCTCACACACCTGGACCGTTCCTTCCGTCTCCACAAACCATCTCCGCAGCATGGACTGCATGTGCCCATCGCTGAGATCCTTGTTTGCCTGGAGAATCTCACACTTCACCACCTGCTCCAACAGGAGGCGACGCAGACGCCAGTAGAAGAAGGTGCGTGCATTCTTCCAATCCAAAATATCCTGTTAGGAGTATCAAACGTTAAATATCTTTTAAAACCTCCATCTTCTCGACATATCACTTTATTTTTGGTCAGAACTCTAAGTTGCCCCTGCAGAGCACACTCACCGTGATGACCCCTTTCTCTTGCATCCTGCCTGGGGTATCATGAAGGTCCACAAACTGCACTGCCACCTGGTGGTAGATGGGTAGCAGGAATTCCTCCCTCTCCTTTAGCTTTGCCTCCAGCTCTTTACCCTGTTTGTCAGACAACTCTGGGGAAGCTGATGATGACAAAAGAGTTTCCAGGTATGAATATGTGAGCAAGCCAGTTAAACAAAGCTTTGAAATGTGAGCCTGATGGAGGGATTACCAAGCTGCTCAACCAGACCAGCATACACTGAATCTAGTCTTCTCATGGTCTTCATCAGGTCCTTCCTCCTGAATTTGATCTCCACCGTGCCCTCGGCTTCCAGCACACCACCTCTGAATAAAAAAAGTATTACAGGAGACACAAATTATGCATTTATAAGCATATATATCTCTTGCTTAGGTTGGAAGCACCAATTTAAATGGAAGAAAACAGCTTCAAATACCTGCTTTCCCTGTCAGCATACAGCTCCATACACAGTGGGTTGATGGTGGGATCAATCACTACCCAGGACCCCCCTCTCAGCTCAGCCTGTGGTGGGATGTAAACTAACACTGGCTGGCGGAAACCATGCAAGGCATCTACGATGTAGGCCCCAAACTTCAGTACCTGGTCATACATATCTGATACAAGAAAAAAAAGGAGATATTATTTAATTACAGCATATACTTGTTCGGCAATAAATAAATATTACATAGTTACACATTTTTATTGTTACCAACCTTTCTGGAAGTCTGAGGAGACAACCATGTATAAAATAAAAATAAAAATATAAAGGCCAGGTTGCAACTTACAAAATCCTGCCAAGAAGTAAACATGGAGTAAAAAAGGAGCCCAAGTCTATTTGTTAAAGACTGAACTAACCTAATACATAATAAACAAGAGGTAACAGTGGCTCCAGTTACATCCAGGAAGCTCATAATCAAAAATAAAGAAAAAAAAACGAGCTGATGAATGTGATATAGTTTTACTTCAAACTTTGCTTTGTTCTTTAAGTCCTTGGAGGATAAATAAATACCTTTAAACATATAGTGTACTAAAATATTTACACGATTTTGACCTGGCAAAAATTTAAATTTGAAATTCACTTTGTTCTGTGTGC
>JAVQJG010055022.1:0-10126 GCA_036024015.1 Craterocephalus amniculus | reverse complement strand
CCACACATGTCAAATGAAGCTATAATCAATATTTCAGAATAATTCAAACTCAAATATTGGTGGGAAATATGAGCTTGATGTTATTGAGACCTAACTTCAGCCCATTCTTCTCCCCTGTGATTATTTCCAGGATAGAATGAACAAACCCCAGGCTTGCTTCTTAGAAAAGAATAAATATAAGAAGGAGCCAAATGAGCCAGTCTTTTGAACGGCTCTTTAGAGTGAACGGATCCCAAAGAGCCGGCTCCCTCCAAAGAGCCAAAAATCCCAGCTCTAGTGGGTTCATGGTACCCACAGGGGCACATGAACCCACTTATAGCCTCACCTAACAATGAGAAACTATGTAATTTTCCAATATATAAAGCCTGAGGGGTCCTGAGGAAATCACATATACACTTAACTCCTGGTGCTGAAAGGACACTAGAGGGGCCCCCAAAGCACCTTGGGAAATATTCAAATACACCCATCCACAGGGCCAATGATCTAACAGCTTTCTCCAGGCGCAAGCCAATCAGAAAACAGCACCACTGAAAACGGTGGTCAGCTCAAAAAAATTCCCAACAAGTCAGTCAGAGAATATTGTATTGTTACAAGGTAAGTCTTTTGGTCAGAAATGTTGTTGACTTATTAATAAATGAATGAATTTATTGAATTAAAGAAAGAGAGAGTGAGAAAGAAAACGAGTTAGCCTAAAGGGATATTCACTTGTTATGTTTTCTTGTGTTAAAAAACAACAACAGCCTACTCAACATGCCTATGAGCAGTGTTGGGAAAGTTCATTTTCTACATGAACTAGTTCAAAGTTCAGGTCACTCATTTTAAAATTAACTAGGTAAGTTCATATTTCAATTTTTTTTTTTACCAAGTTCACAATCCCAAAAATATAAACGATGTTGCTTTTTTCCAATCTCTCCTACAGTCCACACTGTATCAGCGGCAGCTTTCATCCCTACAGTCTGTTCTCAGAAAACATGAAGAGAAACTTGATGATGTTTTTAATGAGGAATGGGCTTAATGCATAACACCATTACTTCCTGAACTCAGCTGCTTTGTGTCCTGTCTTTCATTACTGGACCAACTGATTAATCCAGGTGTGTCTGGCCATTTACTCAGGTCAGACACACCTGGATTTTGCCTGGAAGGCTCCAAATCTGGCAAAATGTTTAAAGCCAAGTGTCACTGAGTCCGTTGGCCTCGTGCCCGCTGTCTTTTGCGTTGTTCGTCCACCCCTGAATGTGCCCCTCTGAATAATCGCTGGCCCCAGCCTGGCCCCCCTTGTAGAGGTGGTCTAGAACCGCCACTGAGAAAGAGAAAGGGAGAGATAAGAGAAAAATGATACATATAACACTAGGTGTGTCAAGGTTCGCTCCCTCTTTCTCTTTTTTTAATATAAATGATGTCACCCTCACAATTGACTGGTTCCATCCTTAAAAAATATTTAAAATAATACATTTGGATTGTACTACAATGTCAATCTTCACATATTGACACGACAGCGTATTTAAATGTAATGAAACAGGTTTTTTTTGTAAGTAGGTAAACTACGTAGGTCAACTCTGTATGTAGGTATCCAGAGTTGACAAATAATCCTCACCCTATCAGATTTGATGTGAAAAAAAATCTCAAAATTTCCAGTCTCAAATCTAATTCATTTTACTAATTTGCAATAAGGGATGAAAAATAATATTAAATTTGCAAAGGGAGTTATAGCTTAAATGCTCAGAGTCTTAGCTCCTTTTATTAATTGAATTTTAATTAAGCAAATATAGGCCAATTGCTTTCCTGAAAAGTCAATTGATCTAAACTTAAACATTTATGCAAACTTGCTGGCTTAAAGAAATAATTCATTGCTAACATGAGTGATTGGGTACAATCATGGTTTTAGTTTGTTGAACTTTAATATACTAAACTTAATTTTACTGGAAGTTCATGAGGTTGTGGAAAAAACTTGCTTTGAATAATTTCATATAAGAAATGTTTCAGAAAATGTTTAATTTCAAGTAGCCTAAATCTTACTTGAAATTATTGACAAACTCAAAATATGACTTGCTTTGCAACAAGGCGTAGGGGGAGGGGGGAGGCTTTTGCGCCGGCTAATATCAGAAAACTTGACATCTGTATTACAGTGTTGTAGAGGCAGCTACCTAACTGGTTTTTAACACGGGGATGAGCAGGAACTGGAGAGCAGAACATGTCACTTAAACTGATGTTTGGTGGATTAGTGCTGATACGAATTCAACATGGAGCCTTGAACATATTTTTCTGTCTGTGAGACCTCATGTCCTTTTAGCAGAAGGAATAACAAAAAGTACTTTGCATACTTTAAAAGTACTCTGCATACTTTAAAAAGTATTGAGTAATTTCAATTTGCCAAAGTAAAAGTAAAAGTGCAAGTTTCATACAGTGATTTATCTTAGCTGTTGATAAAAATGAAGCCTTGTGGGAAATTCTGGCTATCCCCCACACTGAAATTATTGACACTGCTTCAACTTGATATTAATTGACATTAATTATCAACATTTTGTCCTCCTCAGTTCATATAACTTATTTAAGATTAGCAATACAACTACGTTAAACTTAAGTTATAACCACTATTAAAACCAATGTTACGTTTTACATTGTGTTGGAACACAACTAAAGGGTACGTAATATACATACTCAAAATATTTTTTAAAATACCTGGTTTCACTGTTATTAACAGAATTACATTTCAGCTCTGTCTTCAGTTTTTGTTATGTTGCTGGGTAACCTCCGCTGCCAGACACCGTAAATCACCTATAGGTCTATGAAACACTCACAAAAACAGCAAACTCTAATGACTGAAACCAAATCATATGAGGATGTCCAGAGTAAGGGACGAAGGGGCCTTGTGGACAGAATCGGGGACTATGTTATCTTGCCTTTAATTCACAGCATGATAAGACTTTAACTGGATAATATTGATGTATTTCCCTCATTCTTTTTTCTATCTTCTCTGTTATATCATTGTAGTTTCTGTTCAGCTTACATCTGTACTATGTTGAGTTCTTCACCTTTTGTTTTTCCCTCAACCCCCTTTTACCAGGAATACTTATAAACGAAGGGTTCTCTGGATGCCTGCCCTTCCCATTTTTTGTATGCTGTGCCACGTGATTTGTGGCTTTCAAATAAATTGTGAATACATAAGATATGCAACTAGATATCTGTCAACCAAATAATCAAATCATTACGGTTAATAAAAACAGAAAACATTGAACATGAATTTATTTTTGTAGGAGCTAGGGGTAGCAATGAAATAGTGTATGGAAAGACATTAAAAGATACACACACACTCACACACGCGCGTGCGTGCACGCACACACACACACACACAAACATACATACATAGTACACAGAAATTTTTTTTCTATATTGCAACTTATATTGGAAAAACAGAAAAAAGAGTTAGAAAAATGAGTTAGTTCTGTTTAATAGAGTGGCTCATATGGAAAAGGAAAAACATTCTTGATATCCCATGATGGATATTTGTTTTATTTACAAACATGGAAAAAGACTGACACATTTTTTTTTTTTGTGAAATGACATGTATTTTGGCAAAACAGCACAAAGTGGGGTCCCAGTAGGGATCTGCTCATATTTTTCTTACAAACTTCTGCAATAACTACGCTTTAAGTGTGATGGCTGCCACATTATCATTCAGGTATGGCAAACATGCTTCGAGCTATTAAATCAGGCTGCATTCACAATCCACATAAAAGGTTGCAACACAGCCAGTTCAAACAAAAAAAGCAACAGAAACATTATAAACTAGAGGATCGTGCAGTGTAAACCAGAGTGAACTAAATGCATTCAGCTTAGAAATAAAGAGAAACCTTCAGGGTTTAGTTGCAACGGGGAGAGAAAGATGGCAAGTTCATGGCATAGCAGGCTTTCGGTTAAACAGCTATGCCAACATCTTGCCTTCCTTCGAAACCCATGTAAAAGCAGTTTTGGAGGTTTCACAGTCCTGCACTCAGGGTCCAGCTTCCTCTCCATCAGTAGGCTAGTAATTGTACTGGCGACTTTTCCGAGGTGTCCTCACCTGAAGTGATACAAGTTTTCTTCGTTTTAAATAACGCATGCATTCATTTGAAATCTGTAGGTAACTACTCTTCTTAAGTAAAAAAATAAAATGAAAATAAAAAGGTAAAAATCTTCAATATGTCAACTGAGAATAAAATAAGAAAAAACGAAGATGAGTAGGCCTGCTGGATGAAAAAGAAGCGTTTTTGTCGCGCATACCTGTGGTCTCTGTGTGGAAGCTACACGGCGTGTTAGTAGTTACCTGTTGCTGCATGTTGTGGAGCATAATCCGGATGACCAGCTCTCCCCACGGCGCTTATCCTGGATCCTCGTGGCATCAACAGAGGACCGAAAGTGGGTGAACGAAAAATGTTTCTTCCGCCGCCTTCCTTAGAGCACTGTACAGGTGTGTATGTGTGTGTATGTGTTTTAAAGCTTGGCGTGGTTTCCGGCGTCTTTGGGCGATGACGAGGAACCTCTGGCCTTTTAAAGGAGGAGGGCCATCCTTCAAGAAGATCTGTGCAAAAACGAAGAAAAAAGAAGTAAGAAATCCGCCCAAACCTGCCAGGACAGAGGAGATTGAAAAAATCCGACTGCTCACTTGGCTGCTTACCAAGTAATTTGTGAGACATTCACGAAGACGAACTCGTCCAGACTTCTGGGCACGAGAGTCTCTGTTCACCAGAAATCCAAATTGCTTATACACAGAATAAAGCAAGGCCTTATTTTTTTTTTTGGGGGGGGGGGTGTTTTTTAATGAATCATAGAATGATTCAGACGGTCTAGACTTGAAAATAAGGACCATCCACCACTGGAAAAGACATCAGCATGACCTCTCTATTAGTTGTCCAGCTCGATGTTATTGCAACTGTTATCGTACTTTTTTTTTACTGAATAAATGTTTAGTCTATTTCAATAAACTGTTTTAAACACTTTAATTGCTTTATTTTCCCAGTAAAACGTTTTTTTTTTTGTTTTTTTCAGCTATTGCACTCCTGTGTTACTTTTAGAATAATAAAAAAGGCTTAAAAAAAGCTTTTATGATTTAAAAAAAATGGCATTGACATTATTTCCTCTGAATTACTGTTCCATATCACAAGAGCAATGTTCACCTCAGATTTTTAGTTATGATAGTTAGATTGAAAGACAGACCAGGATGAGCCAAAACATCACATCAGGAATCACCCGCTTGTGTAACGCAACAACTGAAAATATGGTCATGAAACACTGATTTCTATCCACATGGATGCTCTTGCTGCTGATGCACAATAACTGAACACACTTGTTTGAATGCAGAACTTTCTCATAGCATTGCTAATGCTCAATGTTAAATCATAATACTGTGCCTATAAAATAAAGGTGTAGTACACCTCGTGAAAACTAATTTTGCTGTTTTCATTTTGGGTAAGAATAGCTACATCAGTGACAAGACAGCCTTGAGGCAAATCAGACAGATGATTATTTCAGTCTGTGTAAACAAGCTATTTGTTTATACAATTTTCCAATCTTGAATTGGATTACTGCACTAATGAGTCACTTCCGAAGGCGTACAGTACAGTCTGACCACACCTGACAACTCCTGAAACTAAGCAAAAAGGGTGGGATAATTGCAGGACCTGTGAGGTCCTATGATCTCACAGGTCATTACAGACCCTCATTCATTAATGAGCAATAAATGTAAACAGGAAATGTATCCTTACCCTTAAAGCATAGTTTTCTAAGCTATATCATGGCCAAATTTAGTCATTTGCGTAAGTCCACTTTCACTGCTGCTGATTCACCGTGTATCATTTCATTAAAAAAAACTAAAAATATGACCCTTTCTGTTAGACTGGATCAGAAATAGAAACATTTGGTTACAATCAATATTCTAAAATTAATTCAAATAGGCTTATGAAGGGATTTATTTGAACAGGTAGATAAAAGGACTGATGAGGAAATGGTTAAGTAACATGTACACTGTTAGAGCAAGAAGAACAGGAACAACCAATTGAACTGCTGATATTAAGTAGATCTCAGATAACTGAAAAAAAGAAAAAAGCATGTCATGACAGATCCAACTGTATCCCATGTAGCCTGAACACAAAGTAAGAAAGGGCAAGACAGCGTTGTTTTTATAGCAGATTTCAGATGCAAAGCTTTAAGTCAAAACTTTGCCACGTTTTCAGTTGTGAAGACACTGCTGACATATAGACAATAGGAAGGGGTTAATCCAGGACAGCTGTTTTTGTACATAATGTGAAATGTAAACGTTATTAAATTCCTTTATCCATTGTGGATAAAATCAACATCGAATTCATGCTTAAAAAACATTAAGCTTTTGAAGCATCTTACTTCACCGGAAAACAGGTGTGAACCTAGTGTTCCATGTGTTTGGGTGATTGAAAGCTAGTTTTCCTTGGAATATAATGCAGAAGCAGAATGATTGACATGATGTAAGTTGATGTCATGATGTCTGATATTTCCATATAATTTAATATCAAATGTTGGTGTCTGGTTACTCAGCAGTTTATTGGTTAATCACTCTGGCATTGTGCTGAGGCCCTGGAGTAAAAATGGGAATAAAATAGAACAACCAGTCTGTCATGATAGCACAACTGTGCTTAAATAAAGCCTGCAGATACCAGGTGACTGTGTGTGTGTGGGAGTTTGTACGGGTGTATGTATGTCGAATTGTAGCTTTTTAATCACCCAGATGTTGGTGTGTTTTGTCTTTGGAAAGTGGTTCTTTATTAATATTTCTGTAACTAGTATAAATAAAGGTAGTTAATAAAAGGAAAATTGAAAATGAGTTTTAGTCTCAGTTTCAGGCAGAATCTTTTGATTTAATTATTCAGTAGAGGAATTGTTATTTCACAGTCAGCTTTTCTTTCTTACTTTTAATCGCAGATTAAGGTGTCTACTCTTAAACCCTTGACCCTTGGCCATGTTTATTCTGACTCCTGCTTATGATGAAATGAGTGCATATAGCCTCAAAACCACAAGGCTTTTTAAAATAATTTTGGAATCATAATTTTTGTTACATCTGAGCTGCTTATATGTGTTACAAGTGAAGAATAAAAAAGGCCAAAAAACCCTATCACCCAAAGGTGATACACCTTTGGAATGTTGTGGTTGTAGTTACAAGCTTCCATGAAATGCTATCTGAACATATCGCTGCAAAGACAAACTCTGGTAGAGCGAAGGTGAGCAAAGCTAGAGGGTTTAGTGCAAACAGAAGTCAGTTCTGTTGGTTATTTTTGAAGTGGAACACCAACTATCACTTTGACACCGTCTGATCTTAAAGTCACCCATTTGTGGACCTCAAGTTTAGAAATAAGTTTAAAATGACTTGATCAAGAAACCAAACTTATTATGTTAAGTAACAGGTGGTATTTGTATTTCTTTATCATGGAACTTAATGCTAATTTGAAGAATTTGTACCAAGCAACTTTATCACCACCTTTGCAAATTTTTTTAAAGCTAAAACAAGATGGTTTCATTGAATTTAAGAAGCACTGAAGTATATTTAGGTTAGGATGTTTTTGCAGTGTGAATATTCAAACTTGAGCAACCAAAAACTATCATAATAAAAAAAAACAGTTCATTGGATCAAGCAGGGATTGAAATTTTTTTTATAGTTTCAGAGTGTGTATGACAAGTTTCATGCAGCAGTTATACTCTCATTTTGACTTTTTATTTCTTACAATTGATTTATTTGAAGGACATACACCGTTTTGCTCCTTATAAAAAAAATAAATCCAATTTTAAAGTTATTTACTGCTTTACTTTCTCCTTACTTGACATTTCTGACTCAGTTACAAATATTACGATGAAATTTCAGTGCATGTCCACTTGTATGGTTATCATTACATATCAGATTTTTTCTAGCTGATTCACACGGCCACATGGGTGGCCGTCTGAATTCGAAAGAACACAAGCTGTTATGAGTCAACATTTGGTCTTACAATATATCCACCAAAGCCTAAAAGACCAGCTAAAAATCAGCTAAACTGAGCAGTTTTGGTGATGACTCTTTTCTGTTGGCGATATTTTCAGACAGTTCTGTCACACTGCAGCCAATGTCTGACTGTGTCTGAAGTCATTGCTGCCACGTTTGTAAAAGGCTTGCAGCTTCCCTGGAGAATCATTGTGCTGAGTCAAATGCAAGCACACACTGCAACGGCCAGGAGATAAATCAAACATTGTGCCTTGTCTTCAAAACCACATGGACTTTGTTAACAAATGACCAAGAAAATAAGTTGCTCATAAAGGGGAAGTGTCAGAAGAAAAATCCCCAAAATTAAACACTGCCCATGACTCACAAATCTAAAAGGAATCATTGGCTAGATTCATCTTAAAGATGTGGTAACGCAAAACGTCGACTTTTGGCTCAGTCTTGCTTTCTCATTATTAGTCTTTCTGTACTGAGGAAAATGAGCTGATGAATGTGTAACTATTACATACATCATTAACAAGCTATTACTTGTGCAGTTTCAAAGTCATGGTTATTCTAATCTGCAGCACTCTGGGCTCACACATACAAGTTTTACATAAGTTCAGAACCATAAAAGAGATAATAAATTAATAATGAATGAATAAAAAAAATTAAAATCCAGGAAAGTTGGTATACGGCCCAAATAGCAATAACTCAAAATGTATTCCTCCTAATAATACATTTAGTTGCTTATTAAGATTTTATGGGTTCCAAAATCATTGTGAAGCCTTAGTTAAAGGTATAAAATGATTTTTTTTTCACAGTTCTTTGCTGATTACCTTTTAATGCCATATTTAATGTGGAATATCTTTAATTGTTGGTTATCACTACAAAAATTTCTGTTTTCCAATTGTGGAAAAAAGGAAAGACTTTTCATAATATTGGAGCCATAAACACTGAGAATTTCAGAGATAAATTATTACAGTGAATGTCCAATAATGCCATCAGGCTTAAATGCAAACACAACTCTCATGCCAATGGAAAAAATAAAAAATAAAAAAGTAAACAGATGAATAAATATCTGAACAAAATCCAAATAATGTTACAAAATTCTCTTGTTGACACAATATTAAAGTCCATGTGGAAAGAAGATAATTTTATGTATTGCTTCAAAAGCCTTTTCATCATGAGATAAATCTTTTATGTTGTTTTTATAGTGGTGATATCGTCATATAATATATCATATATACATTTCATAAAAACTGAAATGCCTCTCATCACTTAAAACTGGACAAATCAAATAAATGTTAGTAATAAAATATTAATTAAAATCTAAATAATACAGGGGAGCCATGTTTATTAACAATGCTATAAATAACGCTTTCATGAAATGTAGCCATTTTCTGGATTTTATCATTACACATTTTTGTCATTGTTGTCATTGATACAGTATAATCTTGTTTCACTGCCGCCAAACTGCAGTTGTCTAAAAACATCTATTTGGCAACAGAATGAATGGAAGCAAAACAACAGCTTAAATGATCAAACTCCCTCTGGACACCAAACCAATTCATTATAATAAATCCTCATAAAAGAAAAAGCACAACTATACACAATTTCAACATTCCGGTGGTAAGTCTTAAGACCGGCAAGGGTGACAGCTGTTAACATCTACTGATAAAAAGAGCTCCTGGTATTATTTGTGCTTGTTCACTGTAATGACTTCTTGGGAAAGTCAAAAAGTGATAAATCAACGTGCCAGGAAAGATCTGATTGGATAAACTTGATTTTCACAAGGATATTAGAAGATCACACCACTAAAAAGCAGCTTAGATTTACTATCCAAAAAGTAAACATCTATTTAACTGAATTATCATTGTTATTATTTTTTGGGGGATGATATTAAATCACATTCACTTTGAGCAGTGAATGGAGTTGCTGACATCCGCAGAATGACATGATTCATTCTCAAATGCCTGCACCCAATACTGTACTTTAGTCTCTGCAAATTTCCCCTTCTTCCGCATAAAGGCAAGGCTAGGCAGGGCATGTGTGTTTGCATAGCACAGGAAAATCCGATTTGCTTTACATAAAACATTAGATGCATTACAGTGTGGTGCTGAAAGCATTAAGAAGTATTGAAAACAAAAATGAAATAAAATAATAAAC
>JAVQJG010055021.1:0-25512 GCA_036024015.1 Craterocephalus amniculus | reverse complement strand
CGAGACTTGAGACTTGACTTGGACTCGTGACCAAAGACTTGAGACTTGATCAAGTCTTACCCCCCAAAGACTTCAGACTTGACTTGGACTTGCAAAAAATGACTTGTGAACATCTCTGCTGTTTACCAACAACTACACAACTTCCTGACACTAAATAACTGTTTTTATGTCAACCAATCAGGTTTCCGGCCACATCACAGCACTGAGACTGCTCTAGTTAAGGTTCTTTAATGACATTTGCTTGAACACAGATAGCGGAAACATTTCAGTCCTGGTACTACTGGATCTCAGCGCTGCTTTTGACACAGTTGACCGTAACATCTTACTAGACATCACTAGGACTAGGAAAGAGGATCATATAACCCCAGTCTTTATATCTGTACACTGGCTTCGTGTTTGTTAAAGAATCAACTTTAAAATCCAGCTGTTAGTTTACAAAGCACTGAATGGTTTAGGGCCAAAATATATTCAGGAACTTCTGGTTCGTTATGAACCAACCAGATCCCTCAGGTCATCAGGGTCAGGCTCACTTTCAGCTCACAGAGTCAGAACTAAACACGGAGAGGCAGCGTTCAGTTTTTATGCTCCTCTCATGGATCAAACAAACTCCCAGCAAGCTGCAGGTCTGCTGAAACTGACAGCAGTTTTAAATCAGGGTTAAAAACTTTTTCCAGCCTTTTTTCAAAACAAGTGATGATTAATTGTTTTATCGTCTTTAAGCTGTATTTTCTTTTTGTATTTTATTCATTTTGTCTCTTTTAAGTTTGTTTTTAATCCACTTCTTCTGCACCCTGCTGTAATGTTTCTGATGTTTTATGTAAAGCACCTTGAGCTGTCTTGTAGATGAAATGTGCTATACAAAAAAACTTGCCCCACCATCACTGCAATATTAATAAACAGAAAAATATGAGGCTTTCAGAACTACAGCTCATTGTCAGGGGCTCAAACATTACCATGAATGCCATTATTTCCAAGACATTATTTAGAATCCTCTGGAGCCACAAACAATCTTCACTCCAGCCGTTGTCAGTTCTTTAGAAAATTGTCTGCCTTGAGTTTAGTCTTCAGCAAAAGAATTGCAGCTCAGCTGGAAAGAGATCAAGTGACTTAAGCCATCACAGTAGAACAGTCCATTTCTTTATCTTCAAAAAAACCCAGGATTGCTTTGTCATCCAAACAGCTTTAGTTGCATTTGGCTGCATCTGAGGAGATGGCATATCTCAGTGCATTTTATTCCTCTAGCGTATTCTGTCTCCTGTCACATCCTCAGTAAACGCCAGTGATACCAGTGCAGAGAACAGCTTCATAGTCAAGTGTTCAATTTCCTGTGAACCCTAAATATGTACCTGATGTCTATTTTCATCACACACCCGTAACTATTCAGTATCAATATAGAATGATTAAACATAATCAGATTTTCCTGTTATGTGGATAAAATAGGTATGTTACCAGAAAGTACAGAATTAGCAGAATAAAACATTACCTCTGCCAACTGAAAACTTCATTCTAAAAATTGTACTGGTCTCCGGCACCCATCCCAGTTCAAAACAAAACACTTCGGTGTCCTTCAGTCATTAGAGAGAGCCAGTGATGCTGGCAGGTCTAATCAGTCCTTAAGTGCCTGTGTCATCTCATTTAACACTCCACCCAAGCTACTCAAGTTGACATTAGATGGCAACAATCTGACAGTCCGTTCCACTGCTCTTACAGCACTTTACCTGTTTTTCAGTAAAATAAATATCTGGTAGTGTGAATGAACACTGATGGTTACAAATCACAGAAGCACTGCGAACGTTTCTGCAGGTAACGTGTTGAGCAGATTATCTTTGTCTCCCCTTATGATTAAACTCTGTGACTGTCATTCATTTAACGATCATGGAAACGAGCACATCTGATCGCAGGAATCATATTGGATTCATGAAATGTTAGTATCTGACCAATCCCAGCATGAATGAGTGGACCTTGATGAATGCAGCTGCTGTAACACATTGTTGTTAACATGTTAAACACTTAATTATTCCTGGTTCAGAGGCCTCGCCCAGAGAGACAGGAACCTAAAGCGACTGATCAGCCAATCATAGGTCAGCCAATCATCAGATCTGACAGTCAAACTATTTAAGCTCTTCGTTGACACCAAAAGGGCCAACAGATTATTTTTGACTGCTACTGTAAGTTAGTAAAAGCTGCCGGTGTTTTTCCCAGCTTCTCTGTACCTGATGCTGCGTCCTTTCAGGAGTCTGCGTGGATTGTCCTTGTCCTGCCTTGCTGGAGTTCCACAAACACCACTAAACGTATCTGCAGCTGCTACAGAAACCTCTTTCAGCTGGTTTCAGTGAACTTTATTAAGATGATGTGGACATTTATTCCCTCAAGGTTCCATAAGTCATAAAATCCAGCACGGATCCATCTCTGCATACCACCCTTTACAGGATCCTTCCACATTATCTGAGCCGGAACGTCAGAACGCAAAAATCCCCAGAGGAGAATGAAGAAATGGTCAAATTTCCTCTGATCTTTACATACAAAAATGATTAAATGTGCAAATTGTCATGTGCATAGCCCCATTTTCCCAACTCGTTTTTCAGCATGTCAGTGTGCACTCCAAGAGGTAGTAAACTATTTTATTTAATTCTATTTTAATATTTTTTGGAATCAATTTTAAATCAACTTTTTTCAAATGGATTAATACTGAGTGAGTAATGTGGCTGCTCATGTTTAAATGATGGTTTGAGGTTTGTGTAACGGTTATGTTTTAGGGTCTAGGGAATTCATGATCTCAGGCCTGTCATGAGTTTTGATGATATCCTGTGCTCATGTCCAAATTGATAAATGCAGAGCCTTGCGTGGAAATAGCCATGCATTCAGATTTCTGCTTTACCTTCCTTTGATAACTGAGGGCCAGCATCACTACTGAGCTGGAGGAAACTCACTCTCTTGTTTTAAGACACTTGACGTTTTCCAGTTTCTGGGTGGTTTCACTGCACTCTCTGCAAGCTTTCCACATGAAAATCCTCCATGCCTGAAAGGGCTTGCATGCATCCCTGTCAGAGAAAGAAATCCATAAACACACTGCAGCTAGAATTTGTGGAATCTATCCCAGTTCATCTTACAAGTATAATCAGCTCACAGTGATTCAGCTGCTGAGTGACTCGTTCAATCAGTGTTCAGGAAAGGAACCAGATACGGAGGGAACCAAATGGTCATTTTTGTGATGGGGTAAAAAAGTCCTCAGAATTACTTGACCATTATCATCACATTCATCACATGTATGCTTTACATCTGATATTGTAAGATTCAGTGCTTTTAATGGTCCTCTTAAACCACCTATAAGAATTATCCATTATTTCTCCATCTGACAAAATACAAAGCACAACCGAATAAAGCCAGTCTGAAAACAGCTCAGATGTTTGTTAGTTTTTCTGTGATCCACCAGCCAAATTCAACACTGAGGGGCAATGCAATACCAGTCAAAAGTGTGGACATATTTATTGTATGTAATGGGAGAGTGTGTCCAAACTTCTTATCGATATTGTATATATTTGCTAAAAAAGAGAGGTGTCTTTGCTTAAAACTGAATCACTTTACAGGACAGAAAAAAACTCCTAAAACTGAGTTCACAAGGCAGGTGTGGAGGAAATTATTTTTTCATTAACAATTAAAGACTTATTGACTAAGTCTACCCAAGCATTTGTCTCTGTGTTTTATTTAAGAAACTGACAGATCAGGGAGGATCTATGATAGAAAGCAGCTGAGCATTTACAGGCTCAAGTGATCTTCTTTTATCCTCTTAAAGATGCAATATGCATCTTTATATATCTTTATGCATCTTAAATATGCAATATATCTTTAAATGCAATTTTAACTTCGATTGAAATGATTCAAGTTCAAAGAAACTATTATCAATGCCTACACTGACCAGTTTCCAGTTTATAGAAGCACAGATTTTCAGATTGATGAGGCGAGGTAAAAGAAAGACAACATTTTATAGAATGCTCATGTACTGTTGCAGAAGATCCTGTGATGATGGCTCGGCATCGGGTATAAGAAGAACATCGACCAAAGGCTTATTTATTATACAAAGAGACGAGGTTTATGTAAAGGCAAAGGAAGCATCTTAGCTCTGATCATACTGGGGTCCAGCCGTCTTCATGGCATGAGTTATTTGCAAATGCATGGCCATACCATTAATGCTCAAATGTACAATGGAATTACAAAAAGACAACTGCCAAAAATGAAGATTTTTCACAGGTGTTAACAGCAGGTCAGTGTAATTGTTAGACCTCATTTTCTTCAACTTACAACAGTATGGCTTGGCTGTATCCACTTGCAATATTTCAACGGGTATTTTCAGCTCCAGAATGATTAAAAGTGTCAATTTGTTTAAATGAAAACAATGATTAAGAGTCAAAAACCTGGATTAGTCTGTTTAAGACACAAGCTGCCCAGCAAATTTGAAACAGCTGATCTTGAGGATATCCATGAAAATACCCAGTTAAAAGAATAATTTGTTTCTTTTGAGTATATTTCTAAATTTTTTTAAGTGAGAATGTGGCTATAAATCAAGATCTAATGTTTTATTGTGATGTACAACACAACTCAGCAAACAATATGCACCAAATTAGTCACAACAGTAAAAGACAGGTAGGTATTATACAATCTAATGTATCCTGGGAATGTTACTTTTACATCTGCCACCCCCTGTTGCAGACTGGACACTCCTCCCTACAGTAATACAACTCCCCATAAAATCTGAACCCAAGGCCTCCGACCTCTGAACTCCTCAGCTGCAACTGTTCAAACATTTGTAGAGGCTTCGACCCACCAACCCCCCACAACCAAAAACACTTTCTCAGCTTCATTCCTTGCTTAAACTATAAACCGAAAGGGGACATAAAATTAGTGTTAATTATGCAGAACGTCAATGTTACATTGTGTCAGGAGTTTTATTGGCAATTGGGTCTGTGCTAAGTAGAAATTACATTTATGGTACATTTGAAGCACTTTTTTTATTTCATTGAACTATCCTCCACCACATACTCCACTGATTTTATACAGCAACTTCAGGCTGCCATTTCCTGCTACAAGCCCATTGAAAATGAAAAGCTTGCTGCATACTAAACTGCTGTCAACTTATTCACCTAACAAGGTTGAGGATGGGAGTGAGACAGGAAATATGGAAGTATTTTGTTGTGTTTTTAATAAAAGTAATGTGAACATAATCAAGGTAAAATCATTAGAAAAAATAATAGATCATATTTTTTGCCACAAACAGACAGACCCATGCTTGTTTTGCTTTTTGTTTTGTTTTTATCTTATTTATATCATTGGGTTACCTTGTTCACGAATAAGAAAGCAAACTCTGTAACCATGAGAGATACCTTTATAACCTGTTCTCAGTTATTTGTGTCTGAATGGGGGGAATTTACACATCAAAACCCCTGACTGACACCCAGAAGGGGGTAAAAAGACTGTATAGAGGAAGCTAGGTAAACAGAATACCTCCATTTTTCTCCATCATGTCAGCGGCTCCCTGTCCTCTCTGCCATTCCCTGCATGGAAGACAACAGCTACTTGCGTCAATTAGCTGCCCCCTAATTTGGGGCATGCCTGTAATTCAATCTGAACAACAATGAAATTGGGAAGTGTTTTTCTCCCGCATGTCAGACACTCTGTGCAGAAATTGGCAAAGATTTGCTGAAAATTTTACATGTATCTATTTATTTTATTTCTCTCTTCTCTCCTCTCTTCAGGCCTTGAGTTTTTTAAGAAGATTAAAAAGCTGAAGACGGGCACATAGGGGTGATCTGCATCAAAATTACAGGCTCACACATAATTACAATCAAAAGTTTGAAATCCTCTGACCTAGACGTTAAATCTATGCAAATGCAGCCAAGAGAAAGAATGCAACACTACATGATGAAATTTGTGGACACAGTTTCTTTCAAAAAGATTATTTTCCTCTGTAATTTTCTTCTTGTTTTTTTTCCTCCCACAGCCTTTAATTAAATGGACTTCATTGGCATTTTATATTAAAAAATGATCTACAAAGACCTCC
This sequence comes from Craterocephalus amniculus, assembly GCA_036024015.1. Lineage (NCBI taxonomy): Eukaryota > Metazoa > Chordata > Actinopteri > Atheriniformes > Atherinidae > Craterocephalus > Craterocephalus amniculus. Next base: position 19,457 of record JAVQJG010055021.1, on the reverse strand, counting down.
AAATTAGTTAAATGGAAAATAAAAGGCGTCTGATTTTTTTATTTTTAAAGGGAAAAACAAAAGGTGGCGCATGCATTCATATTATTCTTAGACAGTAGTTTAAAGACTTGCTTTTTTATAGTAATTACAGATATCTTTTAGGGATCTTAGGTTATTCCATGGGCTTGGCCATTCTGGGACGTTCAGCCATAAGAAATAAAACTTTAAAAAAATTTTCCTTCAGGTTGGATGAGTTTAGGTGGTACTCAGCAATATTTAAGCCAGTCAGACTTAAGTCTAGGCTCCAAAACATTTAAACATTCCCCTTTAAAACACTCCTGAGTTGCTTTAACAGTAGTTTTAGGATCATGGTCCCAGCCGGAAGATGAACCTCCATCTCGGTTATAAATCTCTGGAGAACTAAAACATGTTTTCCTCAAAAACTTTTGCACTGCCCGGCTTACTTAATGGTGCTGCAGACTCTACAGGCTTTTGTACATTTGCTCCTATTTAACTCATTTTACGACTTCTAAAAGTAACTGCTAGCATCCATTCTTATTTGGTGGTTTCCTAAATTGGAATGAACACATGCAGCATTCATTTGATGTGGCCACTACATCCTAAATCATGGCTCCAAAAGTCATCAGCTTGTGATGTTCAGAAGATTACTGCCTCTTATATTCAAATTGATGTGACATTTTGAATCTGTAAAGGCAGACTCAAAGGTACTTAAAAAAATAGTTTTCTTTCCTCCTCTTTCTGTGCCGTTCTGAGGGCAGCAGTGCAGAGCCAATGGATTGAAATAAAAATGTCAATGTGACAGTTTGACTGTGAACTTCACTGGAGGCTTCTTTGTGACAGATGACTCAAATAAAAAAATGTAAGCAGACTGCACTCAGTGTCAAAGAGTTTGCACCACATTCATTTATTTCTCTCACACCACAGCAGCCTGACAGCTCGGAGAAGTCCCAGCGCCCAACAACCAGACCAAGTCACACCGCCGTTTTAATATGATTTCACTTTGTTTGAAGCTTCAGGTTATCATATTTCTGAAAGATGTTCCAAAACAACTAAGAAGCAGTTTTATTCTAGTTTTAAGGCAGTTAATTACAGTTAGATGAGGGGTGAGCGGATCTTCTTCCCGAAGGCATCCCGGAGGCTTGTCAGGATTCATCAGTGTCTCTTTCACCCAGCCACTCAGCTGTGATGACTTTGTCTCTCCAACATGAGACAGCCGGAGCCGGCTGTGAAATATTGAGCCCAGAAATATCTTATCTGAGTGACCATCTCCTCGTCTCCAGCTGAGTTGCTCTGCCAGATTGTGCTGAGCATGAATTACCTGCCATAATGACAGAGTTCAAGATAGAGCTGGAAGTCAGGCATGGAAAAATGAATTATTATCCTGTTATCACTTCTGGGCATGCTGTTAGTGTAGCTTTTTTTTCCTGCACATGAAGATAGCCAAAACACTTACTGAACTTTTACAAATGCCACAATGTTCAAGCAGCACAACAGACATCTTTGATACAAATCGCAACAAAAAAAGACATTTTTGAGCTAAAAGGAACGAAGTGCACTCATATTTACCGAGCTCACGCCTTGTTGGGCATCTTAAAGTATGCCAGTGCACATGGGGTATGAAATGGTGTCTCCACATGCATCCTCAGTCACGACTTGTGAATCATAAAGATAGAAGTCATCATTGAAAACCTAACAAGTGTCTGATGGTTCGTTAGGTCAAAGGCTCCTCCGGTGTGATCCAGGACTCTGGGGATGCTCGAGCGCTGACAGAATGTGACCATAGAGCAGCTCTACATGTGCATCACTGATAAGCACCAGATCTTAGTGTAAGAAACAGGCTTGATGTGTTCAAACATGAATGTGTGATTGAATACATAAACAAGGGCTACATGTCCAAAGCCTTCTATAACAGTTCTAGAGTTAGTCATGGTAAATAAATGAGGATTTGCTTCTTCTTTTTTTAAATCTCTGTAAATTATTGGATGACAATAATTCATTCATCTCAATAATTCATCTTGGAAACATTACTTGCAGTTGCTTATTGAAACATGTATCAGTTGTGCAGGAACTTTATTAATTCCCATTATACTGTATTTTCTGGTCACATAAAGGTCAAATATGGTTGCTTATGTATGCCAACTCCTGAGCAACAGATCTAGCTTTTCAGTACCTTAGAGCCACAATTATTCTTGATTATATTATTTTACGATTTGCAAACAGTGTTGTGCTCATGAAAGCTGGTTTACCAGGTGTCTTAACAAAACACAACTTCTCCCCTTTAGGATGCACACTGAAACAAATTAACTCAGTCAAAAAAATGTATCTTTCACACCTAATATTCTTATGATGAATCATTGCGAATAATTTATCTAGTTTAACCGAGGATTTTCAACTTTGTGTAAACTCAACATTTCTTTCAAAGTTTCTGTCAAATAACAAATATGAATCACTCTCATTCAACTTGATGTAAAATGAACCTGAAATTGTTTTCAAATTGATCATTTGACTCATCCAAAAGTAACTTCATGTTCACATTTTACTTCTTTTTTTTTACCTGCACATTTTAGTTGATAAACTATTAGTATAATACAGCAGTAGTAAAAATATACCACCACATGAAGCCTACAGATAGAAAGCAAGTGTTAGTGGTGGTGAGCGTCCTCCATTGGGCAATGTTACTTCAACATCCAAACACAGCAGCATAAATGACGACATCAAAATCGGACCTTCTCTATATTGTAAAGCCAAGATGCAATGCTGAGATATGAATGGCTTCACTCACCAACTGCAAGATGCAACCTGTGGCCAAAACACTGATGCTTAAAGATTATGTTTCCTCTACAACAGGGGTTCTAAAACTTTTTAAGCCACAACCCCCAAAATCCCATACAGTGGTGTTCGCACGATTACAAATTGTATGATATTACCCTGAAGTATCCTATAAACATACAGTTGGCCTAATGCTTGAAAACTTCAGTCTTCATAAATAAAGAAGATTCAAGTGGATTTTTTACATTGGGTTAAAAAATAAAGGTGCTAACTTTTGATTTATCTCTCTATTAATGATTAAATTTTGAGAACCATGATAAAAATCAAAAATGTTTTTTGATAAATGCAGTTTATATAATTTTGAAAAAATCCCAGTTTGGGAACAGCTGCTCTAAAACGTGTTCAAACTTTCTCCTTGTAATAAAAATTAAACAGTTTGATGTTATTTATCTTGGCTTAGTCCCTCATGGAAAATGAAGTCTGTGATGAGGTTTGAAAATGTGACGTGTAGCTGTCACATCATATTGAAATGACTGTGACACAGGAAAGGCGATTTGTGACGGAAGCAGAGAATTTGTACAAGAGTGGGCACTGTTGGGTTTAAACATCCTCCTGTTATCTGTCAAACTTTCTTTCCAGAAAAGATAAATCATTCCCAGTATAACTTGTGGGCAAGTTCCTTTTCAATAAAAAAATAAGGTTAATAGATCAACAGGATATGTTACTTTTGCTATCCCTCCTTATCTACTGACTACACACAGAAAGAGATGTCCCATGGCTAACACTCCTGCCAACAGAGCATATTTGCTGCTATAAATAGTTTTCAATCTTCCCTTGTAGTTTTCTTCAAAGTGTTCTCTGTGAAACCTTTTTTTCCTTTCAAACTGAAGAGAAAATATGAATTACTTTGTTCGCAAAGCCTTTGTTTTCCTAAAACTTTTCCTAATGCCACAGTCTAAACGTTAACCGGGAAAATGCAGCCTTCGGTTTTCTGGACTTTTATGAGGACAGCCATCACAAACCTAAAAAAGCAGGGCATGCATCCAAGTCATAAAATGACAGTCATCTTTACAATTTAGCTTAGGCATCATATTGCAAGCGGACTATGAGGTGTAAGAGTATACAGGGCAGGAAAATGAGAAACTGAAAGAGGCAGCAAAGACATGAGAAAGGAAAGACAGAGGATGAAAGGCAGATAAAGTGGAACACAAGCTTGAGTAGGTGTTTCATTTGGGAAGGCAGAACTTGTGCAATGTCTTCTGGGATGTACAACTTATCTGTTCCCACCTATACCATTTATCTCGAAGATTCAAATTACACAATACATATTATAAAGACATGCACCTTTTTTTATTTATTTATTCCATGAAGACGCTCAGAGTGCAAATGGTTTTGATGGAGTGGAATAAGGATCCATTACTGAGAAAATGTCTACAAATTAATATTTGTCTTTTAGTGCATTTAACTTTTAGCTACATGCATTTTGCCTCAATAGTCATGTTTAAGTAAAAGTATCAATTCTTTTACATCCAAAGGATGAACATGTAAACGCTTCATTCCAAATAATAACGATCATTACGAATTAAACTTCTGAGGTAAGTTGCTGGTTTATTCCACTTTTAATTCTGAATGATCATTTCTCTGTCATTCTCTATCATCTATACGTTTATGTTAATTCCAGTCCCTTTAGCATGCTTGTTCTCTTGTCCCGTTGCCATGACGACCATATACAGTGCTTCTGCCTTAAGCAAATGGACTCAAAACAAGTCGGTTCACGTGAAAGCCAAGTAGAGACTGGCTGCTGCTTCACAACTACAATCCACATCAAGTGAAAATGGTTCTTACTATATTGTTTTTCCACGTTGTAGTCAAAAAGAAACAAAGCAGGAAAGTCAGTTTTGTTTTGTTTTTACTTCCAGTACACATACAAATACGTCACTTCCACCCCACAACCAATCAGAACCCTTCCCCACCCCCAGATTTGAAGTGAAATTGAGATGATGTGTGCTCATTGTCAACCTTAATTCTGAAGTAATATTTCCATGTAAACCCTGAGGAGACTGTTTTAATTCAGAATTATTTAATTCACAATATCTAAGTCTAAATTAAAAAACATCTTCTATCTATTGTCACACCAATGAAGGGAATATGTGGAACAGGTCTACAGGACAATTGACTGCATCTCAAAGACCTAGAACAAGCCAGAAAAAACCTACAAAAAATGACCACTAAGACCTAAAAAATGACCACTAGACACAAAATATCTACAAACAGAAGGAAAAGAAAAATCAAGGGCAAATGACATTACTAAAAAAATGAAGAGAACAAAAAGAGACTCACATGACAAACTGACCCGTTATGACACATGAAACCAGAGAGATGCTGAATAACCACAACTGGGAGCGGTGGGCGCCCCCTAATATGCCTGTGTCCAGGGGCCCACCGTCTAGTCTGTCCATGGTCATAACTCAGATTCCTCATGCTTCAGTCAAATTTAATTAGCCCCCATTTATCTGTCACAAGAATTGAAATAAATACAATCAGGATTGAACTGTATAAACAGTTCAACAGCCAACAGAGTTTTTAGCTTTTCTGTATACATGTTATCTAAGACTCCTTAATGCAGTTTGGTTTTACTGTCATATAATTATCCAAAAAGGAAACCTAAAGCTTTAGTTTAGATTTTTTTAAACTGTATTTTCTTTCAACCCTTTTGGGGGGGCCCATTTCGAAAATGTAAAAGTCCATATTAAGTTGGGGCAGTGAATTACGGCAGGAACGGTGGCTGCTTTATTAAAACCCAACAAGTGTCTTTAGTAAACAGTGTTTTGAGTCATTTGCATATGAATTCATGTAAATTTCTTCGCTGGGAAAATGCATGTCTTCCCAAGAGTGCTCTGTTTCAGTCCATGTTTTCAATGCTCAGTGATGCAGTGCAAGGTTTTCTCACGATGCTTTGTAACATCTCCAGATTTCAGTCTATATTTAGATCAAACAGACTCCTAATCTCAGAGTGTTCAGCTATTTCAGAACCATCACAACACCATCCGCCGTCTCGCTGACCCAACTAGAGATAAAGAAAGCTCAATATTCTCACAGTATTCTGTTATTGCAGCTTCTCATCATCCTTGCATCATATCATTTGTAACTGAAAAAAATTTAAAAACTGGATCAAAAATTTCCCAAGAATCAGTTTTAGTTATGCAACATGTGAAGAAAAAAAAGCTGGAGCCGCTTTTATCGTTGCAAAGCAAGCATGAACAACTAAGTTTGATAATTAGTGGAGCTTTCCCCACAACAGATACTGTACATCCAAAGAATCTAAATATATACTGTAGAGAATTCCAGTCTTTCCTGGCCATTTCATAAACCTCTTAATAGTCACAAAAACGTATCTTAAAATAGAAATACATTTACTAGTGACCGTTCAGATTGCTTTGCCTCAGTTAATTCCTTGCTAGTCAAATTAACATGCATGTGGCGAATGACAGCACATATCATGTGCTGGGTGGAATGTGAAAGGCGGCACATAGAGTAACAACACAGCTGCTACAATACACGCTTAAAACATGCTGAAAGTTTCTTGGTATAACTTAAGAAAAAATGCGTGTAAATACTTTTGATTAACTTCTATGCACCAGTTACATCTATTAACACTGAGCTGAGACAACCAGGCAGCTTTTCTATGCATATATCATTAAGTAAGTCCTAACATCTCAGCAGTATTTGGTGTATCTTTGAAGCACAGCTCGGGAGCACACACCGTTTTTGCTAGGGCCCTGCACTCTAAGCTGCAAAAATGGGCACAGCTCCTGATTTCTTTGAAGATGTCTGTCAAAAATAATATAAAAAACAAACTTATTTACCATGGGAACCCTTGATTGTCAGACTTTGTGGTGCACAACAGGTCTAGGATACAATATTGTCTGTTTATAGTGTTAAAAGTCCTGCTTTCCACCACGGCATCCAAAGGACAGTTTGGGCTGATTTGGTACAGCAAACCCTGATCTTTGTTGTGTTTCCACAGCCAACTATAACTGGTAGTTGGGGTACAACCCACAAAGAGATGGATTTGTCAGTTTTATAATAGTGAGATTGCAGAGCACCGCATTCTTTGTATTGTAACTAAGAAATATATGATGCAGAAACAAAGGAAAGAGATGCTGGACAAAAAGCAGTTTGTGCTTTTTCCTCTTGGTATGTGTATGTAATAGAGCCCAACCGATAAATTGATATATCGGCTGGGCAAATCCAGCCGATTTCGGCGTCTGGTCTCTTAATCGGCATTGGTCAAATTTGGCCGATATTGAAATTTTATTTTTGCGCTGAAGAGAGATAGTCCATTTGTGCAGCAGTCACTTCTCTCTGCTCCGCTTGCCTTTGTATTTACCATTGTGTTTACAGTTTGGCACTTTTTTATTTAAGCTTATTTATATTCTTATGCTGACATTGTTCTAATTAAAGTTGTTTATTTAATTCTCTAGAGTTCTGAAGTCCCGAATATCGGTATTGGAAATGAATATCGGTCGGGCTCTAGTGTTAAACAACAAAAAGTCTACAGTATCTTCAAACATGGAGCCGTTCCTGTTCTGTTCGTAAAGCTGTGCCTCATGGGAAGTGGCCGATCAATGGATTGCAGTGTCTTGTGCTTTTGGAAAAAAAGAGGCCACAGACCCATAACAATGTAAAAGACACCACATACATACATGCTACCCCTGCCATTTGGGTCAGTTGGAGGAAGTTGGTCTATCAACTTCCTCTCATAATTCCCTTTTTGTGTCTACATGATCAAGTAGATTTAACCCCCATAAAAGATTCCATATTCCAATATTTAGCCTTTTTAACACTTATCACCTGTATGTATCAGGCTTCTCAGATAGAGAGGGGGGTGGGCACTCAATCTCCAGAGACAGCCTTATCTGACCCCATAGGGTTAGTTATTCCCAAGAGGCATCACAGAGACAGATCTATTGCCCAGTCAAGACACCCCGTCTGCATTAATACCACTGCCCCCCACATATAGTTGGAATCAAATTCCTGCTAGCATTGGCCGATGGAATGGGTGTGTGTGTGTGTGTGCATGCGTGATTGCACGCGATCAATAACCAGTCTTCAGTATGGGAGTGAGTAGAAGATGTGCTGAATATCAGACATGAGTTCAGAGGTCACCGCTTTCTGCAATACTTTTTTTCTTATTCTTCACAACATAAGACATTTGCTGACATCTCTCAGTAATTCATTCATTTGCAACACATTCTGAAGCACAGCCTGCACCCCCAGGTGTTAAAAGCAATATTACAGAGCTAGATGAAGCTGTTAGCAGCAGTAAAGAGAGGCAAACAATGATGTATGCTGTTTTCCTCAGCGATCACTCACTGCTCGTCAGCATGCAACTTCAATTTAGCACAAATGTCTGATTTATCACCACAGCGGAAGTCGTACGCCGGTGCTTATTTTTTGCTTGAACAAATCTCATCGGAAGCACCGCTGAGCTGCAAGTAGCCCCTCTGTGTCCTTCACCTGGTGATTTAGGATGATAAGGCAAGCATATTTAAGCTGTAAAACCTCGCCTGCATGCTGCAGCTCTATTAAAATAAAATCTTAAGGGTTATAGAGCTTCCCTGCACCGTATATAACGTGGCCGAGACCATATCCTGCAGAGGACACAGGGACTGTAAGTTCATTATTGCCTAAATAAAAAAAAAGAACTATAGCTGAAATTTACCAACATTGTGGTTGTTGGTCTCAAATACCACATCCAGGTCATTTTTACTGATGGTGATGTCATGAGCCAACATCACATCACCATGCTTAATTAAATGATGTCATCATGACCTCAGGCAGCTTTGGAATCTGAGTTTAAAATAAAGAAATGAAAGGAAAACATTTGCATAGAAGCATCATAATAACGTCTATTGTGGAATATTTCACGTATGATGCATTCACTATACTGCACAACACAACAGCATGCAGACACTCATTTCAAGTGCAAGCTTGTGTTTTCTGTGGCTAAAGTCCAAAAGATGTCTAGTATTAAGCTGATCCTGCTGACAGCCAAGGAATGGCTCACCTGATGTCCAGCCACCTGCCATCTGTCTGCTGAATAATACCATTTGCATGCTATAAACACGGGGAGCAAAAATAATGCATAATTTCTCAGGCCCTGGCTACAAATTGCTGTGCCTCTCTGGGTGGGTGATGTGTTTGTGTATTCAGTGGTCAACCAAGGGAGGTAAAATGCTTCAGTGCAAATGGCAACATGCACAGGAGCAAGCAAGATCTGTTTATCTGTGGGAATGTAGGCACACATGTCACATATTTCAACTAAATCAGCAGCACTTTGCAGACATTTCTAACAGATTTGCCTTTTTTAACAGGGTGAAAGATTCCTCTCTACAATGTTACCAATCTACCTTATTTCTATGCACAAACAAAAAATGAATTCACCTTTATATTAAATTATTTTCTTCCCAAAACCCAGGCCAAGGCTTCAAATCCACAGCACCGCATTCACAATATGATAGAGGAGGCAATCAGGAGAGGCTGATGACACACACACACGCGCGCAGCACTGAATTAATTTCAAGGTTGCACTACAGCGATTATAAAGCTTCTAATAAGCTTGGGATTTCAGTCTTTTTGCGCCCTGCTTGACTAAAAGAGGGGGGACGGGTTGAGGAGACGCGGCCAACCTCTGGTGCTGGGGGGACGGGGAGACGGGCCAAATTTTTCCGCTGGACTGAAACCACATTTTGCTCGGCAACCGTGGCCACACATTTTTGCGTGAACCGTAATTTCCTGTTGTCAATGTTGGGATGCAGATCACACGTTCAAGATTAATGTTGGTATGGGCGTAAATAAGCCCCAGAGGATGGTCACTGTTGCTGGTAGAGACAGGTGTCTGTCAAGTCAAATACCGATATCGATTCTATTCAGTAATCTACACACTGTTGGTAAATCCTCAGTGAGATGGTTTAGGAATCACACGTGAATGCTTTCCTCTCTCACTTGGATGAAGCTCATTTCATCAGACTCCAGCGCTGAGACTTGATTAAGATCCGAACTTGCCTCAGCAACAGACAATAGCTACATACACAGTCCCGTTTCCTCTCATTTCCTTTTTTCATAGCATCTGCAGGCGACACATACACACACTTACCGCGACGGGATGAAGCGATATTCCACAGAAAAGGCCGCTCCATCAAACACGAAGCAGGACAAAGTGGAAGCCGTGAACTGCAACCCCCACTACTAATAGTACTACTACTCCATCGGTTCAGCAAAGCCACCGCTCTGGGTTTGTGATGTGGATCACGCAGCGTGCGAGCCCATGAGGACGGATGCTGTGCCTTGTAGGAGGGGCGGGGACAAGCGGCTCCAGCGGAGCGTGCTTAATTCCGTGAAGGGACCTTGTGTTACAACGCCAGTAGGCTGTCTAGATCCACATATTTCCCACTCAGCCTGCCCTCTAGACACCAAGGTTCTTGTGGAGACACCATGGATTTCTTTATCCTAGAAGGGCGGAATGGCCCTTTATCAGGGGTCCTTAATATTCGTGAAGCGTCACGCGTTCACAGGTGGGTGGTTGGCTGAGGAGAGGCTGCCGCTGCTGCTGATTGGATTCTCAACATACATACTGGAATAGGATTTTTTTTTTTCTTACAAAAATCCAGCTATTTCAAAATGCATTTAAATTTATTATTTTTCATCACTTAAAAGCAATTATCCAGAAACTAATACATTATTATTATTATTATTATTATATTAACAAACAGATACATTTCAGGAAATGATTAAGTGATTAATACAATTTAAATAGTTATTTAAAGTAAAAAGCAAAGCAAATTTTGTGTATATGTTTTGTCAGAGACCTGTGCTTTGAACTAAATCATCTTTGAACATCAAAAAGAAGTACATTACATGTTGCATTTACCTGTATTTTAGCATCTGAGGTTCAAGATAGAGAAATGTGTGTAAGAATCCATTGACTGCACTTTTAATGGTACTTGCTCCGCAGGCGACCCTGCCCTTACTAAATCAGCGAAGACGTCCCATCTTCTCCACTGCAGACTTTCTGTTTTGGGTCTCTTTTTACATGCCCTTGTGCCAGGCTGCAGTCTGAGGGACAACCTCGGAGGAAATGACCAGATAGCATTGTGCCAGCTGCTGGATAAACCATCCTTTATGTTGGGAGGTATATCTTACTTCCTAACAGGGAAATCCCTCTTTTGCATGTTTGCACACAAACAAGTTTTTCTTTCAAATCAAGAGTAATGAAAGTCGCTTTTGGCTTGTTTCATTATTAATTTAGTAATTCACAGGCAGGAGTGATTATTAAATCTGATGTGAAGAAACTCTCTGCTCCTTAAATAGTCACTAGTTGTTGGCCAAGACTAATCAGGGATCAGAACCACACAAACTGATTAATAGGATTAGAAAGCAGCCTGTTTAAAGGTGACATTTTCTTTAAAATTCATACGTTTTGTTCTGGATGGGTATATTAGTATGGGAACAAGTTGTACTAAATGTGAACATAAATAAAGACCGATTGTAGCCCACACAAGTTTACATTCATGTTAGTCCTGTCCATTACATACTCTTTCTGTTAACTTTAAAGGTAGAGTGTGTAACTAATTTGGCTTTAATTAATAAAAATCAAGTGTTGCTTTCATAAAAATGTGTTTTACGAAAGTCTGTTCACAATCGCATCAAAATAAAAACGTTCTCATTGCTTATAATTAGTTATTTTTAACACATATAGTATAGTGTGGTGTGCCTTTACAAGGCTGCCATTTGCATCGCCATCTTGAAATGCAGTAGCCAAAAGAGGACAAACTTGTTGGCAATGCACGTTTCAGGGACACACCTCGCCCCCCGGTGTTGTCACTACCACAGTCGCTAGTACCTGGGGAGGAGGAGGAGGAAGTAAACACGACCGTGGCTACCACAATCTGTTCTTTTTGCTATTGACATGGAGGACCGTTTTTTTTTCTTTGTAGAACAAACTGAGAATCCATTGAAGTTTCCAGAAAAGCTCATAAACATCCAAATTATAGATAACAGGGATCATCTTCAAAGTTGGTTTTGTTCCTATGCATTGGTTATTTAAGTACAGCTAATGAAAAGAAAAGCCCATACTGGCGGGACGATTGCTCCTGTTTTCAAACAAACTGCTGTTCTGCTGTCATGAGGACAATTTGATTTTTTTTTTTTCGTCCAATAACTCTACAATAAATCCTCAATGTGTCACCACAGAATATCTTGAAAATTTCTCAAGAATGTTCTTGATAGTTTTTCATTGGTTTAGAGGATTTTCTAGCTTCTTGTCATAACACTTTTTTACCCAGACTTAACTTAAAGTAGATCAAACAGACTTCCAAGCCCAATTTGTAGCATCACCAGTGATTTATTTTGGATTATAAGCCATGACTTACCAACATGAGCCATGTGTTATATTTACAACAGTATAGCACAAAATAAAACATAACAAGTTTCGCTCTGTTCAGCCACCAAGAGCTTGAAACAGTCCCACTGTCATCAGCATCTGTCTCTGTTGTTACATGTATCCTTTTATCAAATACACGGTTAAACATTCACCTCAGTGACGTGGTTATTTGTATTATTAGTGCACTATGAATGCACCTCTGCTCTAACTAGGACAGACACACTGCAGTGAAATTACAGTGCACATCTCTGTTGCAAGAAATTACAGAAGAAACACGGGTGTGTTCAGTGATCTAGATTCAGCACGCACGCTACATTACACTCCACACTCAGACTCCCCCTCTTCCAGTCATGTGCTGTTTGAGCCCAGTTCTTTCACTCTCATCTCATCGTTCAGCTCTGGCCTTCAGTCACATCAACCAAACTGAGCAGAAAAACTGATACTAGGATTAAAGCAGGAAATGTGGGGTAAGCACAAATTATAATTAACAATGGAGATCTGAAAATGTAATGGATAGTTTTCTTTTTTTTAGTAAATTTGGAGCGTGTCTTGGAACTAAATGGGGACAGAGGTAGCCTAGAGGAAGACAGTGGCATGTGACAAGAGGCTGATCCGTGTAGAAATTTGTGGATAATATTTTTGAAAAATGAAAGAAGAACATTAAATTTCTCCATCCAATGGCTCATAGGGGGTGTTAAAGTTCTGAGGATAGAACGGACGGGCAGATCCATCTGTAACATAAAGTGTCAACCCAAACACATCAAGCTAAATGAACATCAGTGCCTGCAGCAGTTTAATGAGTCATCGGTTAATATGAGAAAAAGTAAAATTTCCGTTCAGTTCATGACATTTTGTTTCTGGGAAAAGCATTTGTTTATAGTCTCAGATGTGATAACATCAACGTTCCAGCAAGAACGTGACATCTATGTTGCAAATCTAGTTCAAACTCTTCCTTGCTAAGATTAAACAATAGATCATTCAAGCAGTGTCATTGACACTTTTACGCTTATTTCATCTTCTCATCACTTAAATCTTGTAATTTACTGAGTTTCCTAAGAAAAGGAGTGATGCTGAATTCACTATACTGTAATATGCATTCCCTCTGAATTTCCAGTAGTAATTCATAGAATAGTTCAGTAGTTCCTGTAACTAAGTGGATTATGTCTACTGATGTTACGTTTTTTTGAATTGGAGGTTAACTGGATATTTCTTCTTATGAAAACGGATTGATCTGTGCACGCTTAGAGATCTTTGCTTGTTTGAGTATTATGCTTTACACTGGCATTACCTCTGTTAATGATATTGACAATATCAATTGTGATGGCATGTATGAAGCAAAATGCAAAGGATCAAGTACTCCATTTTGATTGGAACGACTGAGAAATAAGTCACTTTAGTAAATATCAAACCATCCTCCCTCATCTCCAGTTCTCCCACTCTAAATTGGTGTGTGAGCACAAAGAGTAGTCATTCACCTTCAGAGGTGAAAAAAACAAAAAAACAAGATGGAAGAGTGAAGGGTTGCTCTTTTATGTATTAAACACAACAATGAAAGAAAAAAAGGGCACAAGCTCTCTTTTCCCAAAAAAAAGTGACATTTTAATCCCAATTTATCTTCATCATTTCCATTCTTATTTCATTGTTATAGTTACAAAATCTGTGTAACCAGGGATTAGATCTGAATCTGTGTTGTTTGAACAACAGAACTGAACTAAAAATGTATTTAAAATTAATATCTTAGTTGAAACTGGGCTTCCTAGTTTCATGCCAACAGTGAAGCTCAACCTTAAAACTGTGCCTCTGACCCATTTTGCCAATTTTGCTGCATTCACATCTGTACTGTTTGGTCCACTTTAACGGATAGTCTGGTCCATGTCTGTGAATTCGCATTCAGATTTTTGGTGTGGACCAAAGAAGCGTAATCCGGTCTACTTGAACATTAGAGGTCTCTGTCTTTCAGCGAGTGAACTCTTATGTGGGGCTCCGACGGTGGGAATGCAAACAGGCCATGCAGCAAAGCAGGGACATGAAATAACATATGATGTAGTAATGTTGCTTTTTCAAAATTGGGCTTTTAAATATTGTTTTAAGCAACGCGTGCACCATTTTGAGCATTTAAACCTCACAAATCTTCAAGTTTCTTGAAGTCATTGTTTTTTTATATATAAATTACAAATCCAAACAATTTAACTAAACTACATTAACGGTGGATATAATGTATTTAAGAGTATATTTTAACGTGTGTAACAAGTGCAAGAACTGTGTCCTTTCCCTATCTTCCGTATTAGTATACAAATGAGAGTAAATTTTATATTATGAGTCTCCATGCATGCCACATTTCACTTAAGCATTTGAAGCGTTTCCTCCTTCACAGGACTCTTTTCCTGCACTCATTTAACTCTGTCCCAGTGGGTTTTCCTCTCCACTCCACACATCATTGTTCCAACACACAGCCTCAGTTCTGCAACTGTACTCATCGATGAGGCCTCAGAGCGCCACTGAGCCCGCTGGGTTTGTGCATCTGTGTTTTGCGAGCGTGCATGTGTGTCGCTCCATTATTAAAGATGCTTATTGATCGGGCGGTGTTTAGTTTCTCGCTGGCTCCTAAGCGCTGGGCCCGTTTCTATGGTAACGTAACAGTCTGGCCGTGAAGCAGCGGCCTTGGCTGCAATCAATGTTTGAGAAACACAGCTATTCACACATACATGCACACAACCTAAAGAGCAGACAATGAATGCGCTACTGTCTGTTTCCAGAGCAACCCAGTGATGTACATTCAGTGTGTATCACTTCAGAACTGTGTCAGCTATTAACCTGACGGTGTGTACTGTTCTGTAATCCACAGCAGCTTACTTTAAAGGAAACACATCTCATGAGATGTATATCATTTTGTAATAAAGATCTGCTTATTATTAATTACCAGCAGTCCTGACTGCTCCCGTCTGCACTGCCGGATCTGCCTCTTCCCCCGTTCCCAGGATTTCATTCTGCTCTCCTCCAGCCTAGCAGAGTCTGCGTACTCCTCCCAGCATCCCAACACTCATTTGCAAAACTGCCTTTTGTGTCTGATTGTGTTTTCCTCAGTGGCTGTAGAAGGAATGAACGAACCTCAAGATCACGTGAGCCGTAGCTTTCTGGAGAGCTGAACAGAGCCTCGGTGGGCAGTTCCTACTTCTGGCATCTTGGCAGTGTCATGAGTCTCATAACGTGAGGAAAATATAAAAATGGGCAACTGAGTGGGTGCCTGTGAGTGAGGGGACAGATGACTGACACCCATAAAATTCTGAACTGTATGTCACTATGAGATAATAGAGCTAACCCAGAGCTAATGGGATAACGGGCTAAAGCTAAGGTGTGCTGTAAGCTGGCTAGAAACCGCTGTTGTGCTACACTCTGCCTCGATTTGCCAGATATCCGACACCTGTCAATCAAAAGGGCACACCCTAATTATGAAAACTTTCAAAGTTAAATAACATCTAAATAAATGATTTATGAATGAATTTACTCCCCCCACCGCTGTCATGAAGGTAAAGCTGACCTATTAAAGATAAAATATTTTTTGTACTAGGGTGTAAACATGTTTATTTCTATGTGGATCTGCTCCGTTTTGGAGCCAACACCCATCGCATGAGAGCTGGACGACAACTTCCACATAGGCTTCATGTTTCTAAGTCGGAGGTTGCCGCTTGGTTTTACTCCTGTTTAGTTCTTGCCTGCTTTTTTAAAAAACCTATTCATACTGTGACACTGAATATCTTAATATTTCCTGCATCTTCAGGCTTATGTAAACCTAAACCTGACAGTTAAGACAGGTTCATGAGAACCCAAACTCAAGACGGTGTTTTTCTTTTTCTTTTTAACAGAGCAGAGAAGTACATTTGCATTAACACTGTCAGCACAAACATCACAAGATTTTTCATGAAGCCAACATTTTAAGAGAAAATTTGATTACATATCCAAAAGACAGAACAATGTCCAAATTCCCTTTTTGCGTTACAGATTTTTTCTTTTTCTATGCTCTTAAAGCAAGTAGAAAGAAAAGTCTTCATGGGATTTACGAAGGCTGGTGAACCACTGTCTCAAGAAAGGGCACAAGACAGTCGGTGGACAAAGAAACACCAGAGGTTGAAAGACAAATCGAAAAGCAGTGAAGAATCAACATTGACCTAATTTAGAAACATGTTTTTTATAAAAAGAGACAAATGGTTTAATCAATATATTGTTGAAAAATAAAAAGATTAATTTAAATACACTGTGGAATTATGATCAAGGAATTACCTGTCAGATCAGAAAAACTTTTAGCTGAAGGGTGAAACCTGTACTGATGCTAAGAAGAAAGAGAAGAGTCTATACACTTTAACCCCTGTCTGAGAAAAAAACGTTTCATAGACTTTCACCTTACACACACACTTTTTCTTTTCCTTTTAAAGCGACCTTCCACCTTTGAACATTGGAGAATACCTCTTTCCAACGGGGTAAAGGTGTTTAGTTCATGCTGTGAAATGTAATCTTTGTGTCATATATGTATAGACAATCTGAGACATTTCTTCATTGATAAAGTGATTTTTAAATGGTGGTAAGAAAAACATAGCAGGGACACACTGGTGACACCTTGTCTTTCTTTGTTCTTTGATTCACTTTTTAACATAATTAAATATTGATTAAAGCAGCTTTATTACACTCCTTTCACCTTCCAACCCTCCCCTTCTCCCACAGATTATTAACCTAATTTGAAAAAGAGAATAGAAAAATGAATGGGTAAAATATACACAAAATAAATCACATCAAACCATATTAATTGTTGTGGTCTGACAGACAATTATTTCTCTGTAAGTTGAGTTTTAACAAGCTGAACAAGCATCTAAAGCTGACAAAAACAAAATGTGTCCACATATGGTCGGCAATGGGTAAGATCCATGCTGAGCTGTTGCTATAAATAACTTGTCTCAGGAGGTTGCTGTAGCAACCAACAAACTAATGTCTGGGTGGGAATGCTCAGCTCCTTAAAGACAAAACAAAAAAAAAAACAAAGGGGGGGAAAAATTATAAACAGAAAGCTGCAAAGGATGAGGAAGTTACAGAATACAGAGAGTACTAAAAGTTATGTTAGATGTGAAGGACCCGTGGAGATGTTTCAGATAGGATGATAACAAAGTTTCAGAGTGGATGGGGAAACGAAAGAAGCATGGTAATGAAGCGCAAATAAAACAATGAAGAAAAAATGTGATTAAGTAAAGACAGAGGCGGGGAAGGAAGAAAAACTGTGGTTGGTGTAAAAATCCAAACAGCGGTCATCTGCTACACTGAAAGTCCAATTAAAGCAGGAAAAACAGTCTGTTATGAGTTTGTTAAATCAATATGCAACTATACTAACCACTAGGCCAAACTATTCCAACAGATATTAAACTGAAAAGGTTTAAAATTCATGAACAGATGCACATTGCTATGAGGATGCTGACTGATTCTGACCGAAACAAGATGAGTTGATCTTAACCATGCTTAAATGTAAAATCTCAAACAAAGCAGCACAGATATCAGATGTCTGCCACCTTCCAACATTGCAACTCATTCTGCAACATTCCTGCCAACATAAACACAATTCTCCATTAAGTTCTTTGAACATTATTATTATTATAATTATTATAATTGAAAAACTGTTTGATTATGTAACTCCACAATTTAGTACATCATTCTCAGTCTTTCAAAATCTTGCTACCATATACAACATGTTAAAAATCTTCGAATTCTCTTGCCTGAGACGTTAACACCTTTTGTTACGTGTCTTGCTTTATTCTACATCCCTCATTTTGAATGAATTGTGAATAAGCATGCATGCAAAACTGAGTGAAAAAAGCCTGACAAAGGTCTGACAAATAACCCTGTAATCACTGTCACATAATGTGAGCCCAGATAAAGAGGATATAATCAGATAATCAAAACAGATGCCAGATCTTGAAAACACCCTGCTCGCTGAAACCATTAATGTAATCATCAGGATCCTTTCATACTCACGTTCTGTATGAAATCAAGAAAAGACAGAACTTGAAAGTTTTCAGTCTGCTGCCATGTGGAGTCAATCTCTGAAACACAGGTAAATCAGGTTAGTTGTTTCAAGTGTCATTTATCAACGAACTCCAATGTTGTTACAATGCCAAACTTATACTTGCTATGTGTTTTAGTTTTGTTTAGTTGTTTTTTCATTATTTTGTTTTTTTAGTTGCAGTTTAATTGACTTACTCAACAAAACTACTTGAAATATATTGATAGTAGGATAGTTTGCAGTGGAATCCAGACTCTTCCATTGCAAAAACCACAGAAATCCTTTCTGCTATGAAGTCACATTAACAGGAATCTCTGCAGGAAAACTCCCAGCTGCATTTTACCACCCAGTTTCACCAATATAAGGGTTGCATGCCAACAAACACCCCAATCTTTATCTGTATGACAACACCTTATTTTCTGTTTGACTTTAAGCGGGCGTTGGCTTATTAACTCCTTGATGCCTATTACTGTGAATTTGCTTCCAGTCTTCTTTATTATTATCATCAAACTGATTAATTGTATTCATGTTTATTTTTATTTTTAACTAAACATTATTATTACTATTATTACTAATCTCAGTTTAAAAAAATCTTATTCTGCAACGATGCAGCTACAGACTCAGTAGTTAGCCTTAAGCCACCTTAGGCACAAGCATGTCAATATAAGGTGTTTAATAATGTCATCACCCATTTACTAATCATATCAATTACATTAGGACTGACTGAAGACACCATTTTTTGAGTATTATCTGCTTCTTGGGAATACAGTAAACAAAAAAATTGCATATTTGACCAAGAGGTGTAAAAGTAATAAATAAATAAATACATAAATGCACACACCACATTCTTTAATGCTCTACCATGTTATGCCAGCCAGAATTCTTAATACCCAGCTTTTAATAAGCACCCCACATTATATAATCTTCCTTTGTGTGCATGAAAAATGGCAACAAAAACATAAAAGTTCTTTGACATTGATTTATTGATTGAGATTAAAATGCACTAAGTGCAATAGTCTGCATGACTTCACTGACCATAAAGGGTAGACGGCGGTGCTGACCTAGACTCTGCCTCCAGCTCCCAGGCCATACAATGGCTGTCTGGTTTAATATGTGGGAAGAGACACTAATGCTGACATGAAGCTTTAACAGGATCACAGGGAGGGAGGGAGAGGGGGAGTGGGTCACAGCTGGGAAGCCAGA
>JAVQJG010054992.1:0-25973 GCA_036024015.1 Craterocephalus amniculus | reverse complement strand
TCTTAGAGAACCACTGCTCTAAAACGAAACTTAGCTTCGAAAACCAACATGCACTCCCTCTTATCTATTCACACTCACTCACTCACTCACTCACACACACACAAACACACAAATAAATACTTTTGTGATCACTCGGTTTTGGAATTCTTAAAATAAACGTGTTCAACTACATGGTCATCTGCTTGTTGGGCTTGTGATTTTAACTCTGTTCATTCACATTTCGAAAAAATGTATGAGAAGTCACCATATTAGGACGTTGTTTTGTAAATAAGATGCATTGTAATATTTGACCTCGGTATTTGAAAAATCCTGGTTACGGCCCTGGGGCTCGGATAGGCCAGAACGAGACCTCCCTCCTCTGATAAAAGTCTAAATGATACGCATATAACGAAAAGACTGAGGAAACCCATAATTTCTCTTCATTGCAGTGTTCTCTGTTGATAACATGGATAATCTTGTTTTGTAGGAGGAATTCCTGCACCTGTGTATTTTGGAGCTCTTATTGATTCAACCTGCATGAAATGGTCAGTGAAGAAATGTGGAGGCAAGGGGGCATGTCGCATTTATGATGCAGACTTGTACAGGTGATCCACAGCCTACACGATCAAGTACAATTTTTTTCATATTCCCATTACTGTTCTTAACTTTGTCCATTTATTTTCTCCATTTACAGAATAATTTTCTTGGGTCTAATCACTTGTCTCAGTGGTTCCTCCTATTTCTTCATCATTGCTGTCATCATCCTCCTCAGACGACAGTTTCAAAGTCCAGAGCAGTTAAAAGAGACGCACCAATTAAAAGCTTCAAGAGAAGTTGAAATTAAGACCCCAACAAACCTATTTGAGGAGACTGGGACTAATTCTATGAGTCCAAAGCTCCATGGCTCGAAGATTTGTGTAAGGGTTGAGACTGACTCGAAGGAAGATGGAGAGGCTGACAAAACACAGCAGTCCTCTCATGATGATGGACATTTCACAAAGGAGCCCAAATGCCTGACAGTAACCACGTCTGATTTCACTTATCATTCTTCTGATGGAGTAAACACAGAGATGGTCTGTAAGGAAACAGTTGCACGGGTAGAAGAAGAGAAACTGGGCAATCATGCAGTTACCAAGAACAAGTTAGAAGGAGGAAGCTAGCAAAGAAACTGCTTCACATTCAAGTTTAGCAAAGTGTTTTCAAAGATGGACTCAAACAGAGCCATTCTCATTACAAAGTTTGCTGGTTATTTACTCTCAAGGTCAAGAGGGATTTATTTTCCAGCTGAATGCCTAGCTTGGTAAGTGCTAATAGTATTTCCCTTTTATTATTACAGGATAGAGCTATTCTATTATGTTTAGTCCTGTTCAGGATAGGAGCGATATGTGTTCCCATTTCAAATGCTTTAGAAACAAAGTACCATACTTCATGTAAAAAAAATGGAATTATGCTGGACAGGCATACAGACCAATGCAAAATACATGCAAAATATTGACTATTTATATAAGTGATTAAGGTACAGCTCTGTGATGCTTAGAATTATACATGTGGTAGAGGAAGCTTGGACAAGTTTTTTGTCTTTCTGTGAATAAATTAATCCTTGAATGAGTGATGATAGACTCACCTCCTGTCCCTGAAATGATGAAGCAGGTATGGAAAAATAATGATTGAAAATCTTTGTTGTCCCAAATTTGTTTGTGGAAAAACACACCCAATTCATTACCATTTGGCAGAGTGCAGAAGTTTTAAGGAAATGAATATAATTCGTGGGTAAAAAATGAGGAATCCTCCTCTCAAAGAAGAAAATGTCTAAAACTGTGCTGATACCACAGTGTTATATCTGATTGGGCTTCTGCTACTGACCAGTTATATGCTTTCATGGACATTCTGCATTAAACCACTAATGAGAAATAAATACATAACACTCCAGTTCTCTCTTATTTATTATGATGCAGCAAGAAAACAGGTTCAACAGAGTACAACAGTCTTCTTAGAATACTTTTACTTGATTCCAGGTCTCCCTTTACATCTCTCTCAGACAATCCCTGCTAGTCCTGAGCATGTGGACAGTGTATGGTTTAGATGGGTCAAAGTACAGTAATGCTCATTAAGATTTGATATGAAAACTTGGAAAATTTGGATTTTGGCTTCATACGGTCTAATGAATCAGCGTCTTTTTTATTTGCATTTTCCAATTTGTACCAACTGTTTTTGATCTGAGATCGCATAATAATGAGCATTTTTAATGCATGCTGCTACAGTAAGTGCTGCTTAGTGCTGTATGTGCATTTCTGAAAAGTGGATCTAGTCTAAGTTAATGCTAAACAATTTATCAACCTAACTTTGGCTATTCTTTCACAAAAACAGTAAAAGTAAACTGTGATCCTTATCCAGTTATATCGTTGGCAAATAAAAGTCTTATGAAATATGTGCATTTGTCTCAAGATTTGTGTGTGAACTCGTCTGGGTTGAGTCTGCCCCCTCTTTTCTTTTTTTTTTTTTTGCAAAGCATGTGTCTCACCACAAAGAAAATAAGCATCAAGAAATTCTGGGTCTAACAAGGTTTTAAGCCAAGTTTTAGCCCAAAGTTCCTTCTCTCTCTTTCTACGCTTTTAGTTGGAGCTTCATTTGATAGACAGTAGCTTAGAAGAAAAAGCAAAGGAATACGCGCCATGGTTACACCACGCTTTAGTTTTCTGTCTGGCCTGCTTGTTGTTGTTCTTCAGAGTACTGCGCTTCCTCTGAAATCCCAGGAGCCTGAATTTGTTACATCAGTCCCCTGCTGCAGGCCCTTGTGGCTTCAGTAGCTGTAATTGGCACTGCGTCCTTGGTAAAGTACTTTCTCCAGGACATTATATCCACCACTGCAAGAACATGGAAATGCTGTTCAACTATTGCTAGTCATGATACTACACCATCAAATGATGATGATTATAAAGCGGGTATTTATTCATTTACTTGTTAATCAATCTTCTTGCAGCACAAGTTAATCTCAAATTGAACGTCAACATTTTTTGAAAAGTTGACTAAAAAATCTAACAGCAAACAAAATTGCCATTAATTTGGAGTTTAATGGTAAATATCCTAATAGTTACTGTTTGTTTGGTGTGGGAACAATATAACGCTATTCTACTGAGAGCTTACCAGGACATTGTTTAGGCCGAGAATAATATCCTAATTAAAAAAACACCAAATTTGAGTACAAAAGTACTTATTTCATTTGTTAATTTGGTTTGCTACACAGATAAAAAAAAATCACATTACCTTAATCAGAGCATATTCAAGTCTTGAAGGGTTTTCATAAAAAAACAAGTATGTTATTCTCAAAATTTTCCCACATTTAAATGGATGATTAAACTTTGAGAAAAAGTGGAGCCTTTTTTTCAGATGTCTGATCAGCAGAGTTATAAACTGCAGGATTAGATATGCTTTCTCTAATCGTTTGTAGGACCAGATCATATCCAAACTGGTCTTTTGATACAAACAATAGCTATAATTTTCAGTTAGAGTAAATAGTGTTTGTCTCGATACATGCATGTCTCATGTTTTACACAGAAGATGCATGAAAAAAAAAAATCTTTGTTCTTATGTTTTCTCTTTAAACGCCCTCCATCAATCAATTAAATATTCTGGTGGCATTGTACTGTAGGTAAGAGTACTCATATTTGTATTAGAGTGTTTTATGAATGGGAGTTAGTAATGTTTAAGGTAGCTCAGCATTATTTTCCAAAACAAACAACTAAAAAAAACCTTTTCATCATGACCAAAAGTCATTCATCTCCATGCAATTAAATTAGAAAACTGCCAATTGTTTTCCCAGTGGAGGCAGTTGCTGGTGACGTTAACTGTTTATTTGTGACTGTGAGCGCATCAGGGTCCAGAGGGAATTCATTCAATTCAGTGTACATGAGTGGATGTTCTCTCTTAAACAAACCAACTTATTCTTTTCTTTAAGGGTAGAAAAAACCTGAAGGAGATCTGAAAACACCGTTACTGTTCCCTGCAAACACTGTAAACTCTCCACACACATCACAAGCCGCACACAATTACATTTGCTGGCACAGCTAACCATTTACTGGTGACTTTTGATCTCAATTATGTACAATATGACAGGAGTAATAAACCATACTGAGTATGTATAATGGAACTTACAAAAACCGACCTTAGAATGGGGAGAAAGGTTGAAGGTATTTGATAAAAAGGGAATAAGAAGATGTGGTATTTGACTCCTCTTATTGAGCTGTCTTTCTTAACTGGGAATCCAGCTGCCATTCAAACGCCGTTCCCTACTATTCCCGAGTGTTGCAGTTTACAAGATTACATGTTTTTCTAGAGTGCCAATAAAATAAGGTACACTCCATTGATTCTTTTCTCTTACTATTCCTCTTCGGACTAGATCAGAATAGCTGCAGTAAACCCAGACAGTCAATACTTCAAGCTAAATGTAAAGTTAATGTTCAGATAAATCAATAAGAATCTGACAAA
This sequence comes from Craterocephalus amniculus, assembly GCA_036024015.1. NCBI lineage: Eukaryota > Metazoa > Chordata > Actinopteri > Atheriniformes > Atherinidae > Craterocephalus > Craterocephalus amniculus. The sequence continues at coordinate 21,509 of JAVQJG010054992.1, read as the reverse complement.
TATTTTGTTGCTATCTTTACCTGTAGTTACTGTCGGCATTTGAAGTGTTCGGGATGCTCAAGGGGGCGTTCTTTGGAGTGCTGAGGCTTTGAGGGTGTCATTTGTCCATTAAGACTACACTGTATCACTTTTAGCTCAAAGTGGTGGTGAAAACCACCAGCACTTACCAGCAGCCTGCGCAGACATCTCCCTAATGAGACACTGGGATGATCCCTAGGGACACGGATCATGCAGAAGCAATATCTCTACTAATCCTGCGTTGCATTCTTATAAAAGCAATGGCCATGATTATTGGCTGAAATTGGAGCAGTTTGTATCGTGTGCTCAGATAACTACATTTTTATGAGTTCTCTTTTCACTACAGAAGGCACCGATATTACAGCGTGCTTATTTTTCAATTTACAGTAATACAATCAAATGCACCATTCTGCAATTCTGTAGCAAACTATATCACAGAACCTCAGAGGTATTGTTTTCTTCTCTCAGAATTTTGCCTCACAGCAATGAAAGCCTGTAACACACTGGCCCAACCTGATCTCAGAAAAAAAGAACCACAGAAAGATAAATCACCTTTTTAACTCTATATTATGTAGGGATGATACAATTTCATAATTGCATGCCAGCAGAGGGGAAAAAAGCCCAATATTAAGTTATTATTCAAATGTATTGTCCTGTGGACATAAATTATCTTGTAGTGCTGGAAACATGGATTTTGTTGGTCACTAAAGACACAAAATGGCTTTTGGAGAATGAAGAATCAGTGCGAGAAGTCCAGCCAACAGACCCCAGAAAGATCCTTTAAGAGATTTTTTTAAAAGAAAATCCTTTACATGTTAAAGTTTTACTTTTTCTATGGGTTTCAGTCTAATTAAGTATACATCACAAAGAAAACCAGTTCATAATGTTTGAAACCTGAAACATATCACAGAAGTGACATCATCCCTGCAGCAGGGAGGGAATTTATACTTCAGATTCCAGAGCGTCACTTGTGAAACATTGGATCACTTCAAATAAATAAATGAACAAATTCAACATTTCTATCCATGTTTAACTGGGGTGTCTATCTATAAACGCTGCAGGTTATAATTATTCTGAAATATTGAGAATTATGTGGGGTGCAACAACTTTAAAGCGACATTACATAACTTTTTAAACTTAAAACTGCGCTTCTGACTAGTTTTAATGACACACTGACATTCATTATCCAGATTCATGGAGCCGTCGTAGATGCACAGCATCCAAAGTCTGAGAAACCCACTTCATAACTTTTCCTACTAAAGGACATCACATGAGTTTGTGATGTTTTTGGTTTACAGCACCATATCATTTTCCAGCAACCACTGTCAACAAACTGGTCTATGTGAACATGCAACATGAGAGGTTCAGCAAAGAACCCCATGAGGACAGAAGTAAGGAGTAGAAAGGGAAACAGGGGTCAACATCCAGATAACTTTTCCTGGATGGGGAGAGCTCAGACAAGAGACAGGATGCAAGAGAGATATATTGAATAAGCCTTCATAAGGGTTTTGCAAAGCTGTACAGCTTTTAGGAACTTCTCAACCTACAATATGCAATCATTGGACATTAGGAGAAAGATTAAATCAGTTAACTAAAAGAAGCACAATGGAAGCACCATGTGTTAAAGACACAAAGTATGACAAGAACATTCAAACATCAGCTTCAGATTTACCGAACAGTTAGGTTTTTGGCAGGTTTTTAGAAAACTAAGCAAAGAGGTTAAGGTGCTCATTTACTTTTCCACTCATCACATTCCCTCATTTGCTTGCAAAGTGTAACTCACATTTTATCAGCACTTCATTAATTAGCTCTTTGTTTTGTGTGACAAAATGATAAGAGACCATACATTATTAATTGTAATTCATCTCCACATGTTTTATTTATCACCTGTGAATCCACCAAAGAGGCACTGGGGCTAAAGTTTGGTGACCTAAAACTTCATAATGTGTCTTGAGGTAAATAAGAAGACAGCTTTTCACTTTGACAATTCTTCTCCCTACTGTGGGTTTAGGGTGGGTCAGTCCCATAACGGCAGCTGATGCCATTGCTGACGAAAGTGATGATGGGGACAGTGACGTACAGCAGTGTGTGTGTGCGTGTGCATGTGTGTGAGAATACTGTGAATGCTTAAAAACAAATCTGAATGTATACGAGTGTGTGAGATATGGCATACGTGAAACCCACTTTTTTCCCCCACCCCCTGTGTAAATGAAAATGCTTAGCTATATTTGGAGGGAGCTGATGTCACAAGTGGTTTGAGCAGGGAGCCTATAACTGTCGAAGTCGGTTCGTGTGACAGTCCAACAAACGCCAGACTGCTCCAGTGACGGACTGGGACCTGGAAAACACAACAGAAAGTGAGTACTTTGTTTCTCATTAGGCGTGGATGTCTTCTTTTCACAGTACATAAATAGTGTGTTTCCAGTTTTGTATTTCCTAAGAGATTAATTTTAATAATATTCTAATTATGGGAGATTTTCTTTTGAATGCATGCATTCAAATTTTAAAGAATAGAGACCAGCTAGACTACAGAAAAATGTGCATAAAACAATTACTTTTAATGCGAATGTGGGCTTACCTTGTATTGATATTTGATAAATATTACACATGCCTTGATAAAAAGAAAATGCAGTGAGGAAAAGTCCTATTATATCTTGGATTTTTTTTATTTTTACGGATTTTTATCTCAACAAAGAAAAATATGGAAAATGTTTGTGCACAGCTTTAAATCATAAAATAAGGAACTTATATATGATAGATTTCACTTTTTAAAATTATGTTAATTGTTTGCATTTCAAAGTCTATGGATGAGCACAATTTTCCTGAATAGAAAAAAGGATGCTTTGTTGTGTTAAAGCCTGACATTATCCAGTCTAACTAAATTATAACGATTTCATGCTGCCCTTGTTGCTTTTCATTATTTTTCTCTATATCAAAGAAAATTAAAATTTGCTGTATCCCTTGTGCTAATGCAGGAAATCTTAATCAACATTATGTATCACCTGAGGGTGTCTGTGCTTCTCATGGCGGTGCTTGTGTTGCTGCACTGCATCACCGCTGCCCCAAGTCATAGGTGAGTATGAGCAGAGCTTTGGGCTGCAGAATTTATGTTTAGGAGGATTTTGCGCAGTTTATATTTGCTTAAATGTCAATCGTATCACTTCAATTTTTTTCTTAAATGAACATTTTCAAACTAGCTTGTTATATATGTTAAAATCAACTGAAAAAACCTGCATTTTATAGAAAGGTTATAATGCAAACATGCTCTTTGGAGGTGGAAGCAAACTGTGAAAAGTGCATCATCTTGCAGCCTTGGGAGGGCTGGGTAATTGGCCACTCTCTCCGCTTTCTCTTGGGACTGCTGAATGTATTGAAGAGGGTATCATCAGTGTGAAACTGTTTGCCCCTTTTTTTCTTCTGTGATTCAGGTACTTCAGTCCTAGTGCATCCAATGAGCAGGAAAGTGCTCAGTCAGACACAGACGGCTGGTCTCTTCCAGAGCTAATCTCCAACCCGTTCCTTGGCCTCATGGGTACACGGCCGCAAAGGGGGCTCACAGCAATGAACAGGTAGACTCAAATCAGCACTAAATCAATCAAAAGAAAAACATTCGAGCTCTGGAACTTGGTTTGATGTTTTTTCGTGACTGTGCTTTATTTTTCCAGCCACCACTTGGAGAAGAGGAAGTGCAACACAGCCACATGTGTGACCCAGAGGCTAGCAGACTTCCTGGTCCGTTCTAGTAACACTATTGGCACTGTCTACGTACCAACCAATGTGGGATCTTCCACCTACGGCAAGAGGGACCTACTGCAGCCTCCCAACTACCTGCCTCTCTAGTACCCATGGAGGAGACTCCACAGCATTCCTCGTGTTGTGATATAACCAATCATCTTATGTAATAATGATAATGAGAATGATGTCAATGATGACATTGATGGTAATGATCATTATGGTTCTTTTTTAATTTTATAAACTTAAAATAAACAGTGCCTTTGATTTAAGCCATTCAAATCCATGTATGTTTTCTTCTAGCTTAGTTAATGTTGTGGTTCTGTAAATGCTGTTCCACCATGGCATGATATAAATGTAAAAATGAAAAGAAAGAAAAAAAAGAATGAAAAACAACAAAAGAAATAATTCACTGAAAATATTCAATAAAATGAAAGAGCTGTAAATTCATGTGACAGACATGCTATCCATTGTTTTGATAATAAAATGTAAAAATATATTTTTTCAAACTTCTTATGTGTTTAAAGACATATTATTGCATATTATCACAGCTACCTTCAGGCCAGTTACACACAGTGTTTGATGAGGATGATAATGACAAATCTTCATGATTATTGTGACAAAAAAAATACAAAATAAAAATCATGTCGATTCAAGCTTTTCAGAATTAAGTACAGAACCGGTCAAAAGTTTGGACACACTTTCCTGTTAAGTCTAATGGGGAAGTGCGTCCAATCTTTTGAAAGAACTAGCACTTCAGATACAACTTCAGGGGCGTATCATCTAATATTTTACACTATCTGACTGTTTAATAAAAACTAAGAAGAAACACAAGGAATAAATGTTTGATACAGAAAATGGAGAAGTAGTGTGTGGAAAACTATGATTCAGTACATTGTCTAACAGCAAAAACTTCAAGTATTCAGTTTTTGTATGAGACACGTTGCTCTCTTTTTAGAAAAGAGGTTTTCACCTGCAAATCTTTTTTAACAAGTCATCCTTGTTCAGTCTTTCAGCAGAACAGCTGAACAATGGACTCCAGATTGCCCGGAAATAACCTTATATCATTTCTGAGATTGATGCTTTTCTAACTGCTTTTCTAAGATAATTTCCAATTTCTTTCCACCATAACATTTAGCATACTAGAGTGGACCAAACTAGCACACAAAGGTTTCTGCTTTTATAGATGTGCTTGCACTGCTGAAGATCAATAAATCAAGTGCATTTGTGCATTTGATTACCTTTGGAAACAGTAAAGGTGTGCTCATTTTTCGCTTCTGGATTTAAGTCAGTTTTAGTCAAGTAAAATAAGAGACTGCGCTGCCTGTCGCAGTGTCATCAACAAAAATAGAAAGGTCACACTCTTCTTCTTTTGGCCAGTTTATGTTCTCAAATTTGAAGACCTGTTGAAAACCAGACTGGTTTGCAAGACTTTAACACAGACAAATGCTACTATAGTAACACTAGGAAATAAAAAAGAAACACTTATTACTTAGGTTTAGGTTTATTTGTTCTGCACATATCACATGGATATGAGGGGAACGGAAGCCACTTTGAGTTTATACAGAGTTCCCCTCCTATTGCAGGTTTCACATGAATGGCATACAGACAAAACAATTAATAAGGTATCATGAGAAGAACATAATGGTGGTTAGAGGGAGCCAGTTTGGCTAAATGAAGACAAAATGTTACAGTACAGTAGGAGAGAACAGCAAGGTACAGAGAAACAAACAGAGAGAAAGTGATGATGAGGAATTACCATAATACACAGGTAAACATGAGAAATAAGAATACTGTATATAGCGAGAAATGTAAGGATGAGAACTGAGAACTACAGGATGGAATCAGATAAGAAGATATTGTTGTCATGAACAGACTAGATATTCTTTCATCTGTTTTCGGAAGACAATCGGAAAGGATATAGATCTTGAAGATAAACTTAACTCACTCCAGACCTGAGGGCCTCTTAAAATGAGGTCAGTTTGATGACCTGAGGTTCTTGAGAAAGGAAGGACAAAATGAATTTGTTGATTGGTGAGAAAAAATTATGCTATGTAGCTGGATAGAATTTTGAGTTTGGACTGAATATAAATTGGCAAATAATTATGTTTTAAATATATAATGCCTTTAATTTCTGCATGGTATCATAACAAAATAAAGCTGAACTACATTAAAAGCAGCAGTCTTTCAATAAAATGATCAAGAGCCCTACAGACTACTGCATCCACTAAAACATTAAAGCCCTCAATTTCTTATCGTATCATAAAAATAATGTGGTATACATTGAAAGCATCTAGTGGTTATTAGTCATTGTTTACCCACATACCTTTTAATGGTGTAGCCGTGATCACAATGCTGGAGCTCATTGTCATGTGTTGTCCTCCTGTGTGGGGTTTTTCAGGATAATGAAAATCAAGAGGTAAAGTATGACGCACAGCATTAACCTCTATTTGATTAGCAGTGACCCGATCATCATAGACACTGACATCAATACTCCCATGCATAGTTAACATCTGCATAAAGGGGTTTTCAAAAATAGAACAAGTGCCAGCTTTTGCCGATGAATCCAAAAACAATGCGGCCATTATCTGCCAAACACTGACAGAGAAGGGGATCGTGTCAAGATCCGTCGATAACTTGACGTGAAGCCACAAATGGTTCTGTGCTTCAGCTGTTATCTGGTGCAGAGTTGTTTATCACTGCAGTAATGATGGCTGATGAATGTTTTCATGCAATTTCAGATTTGATTCAAAACCTGCAGACCATATTAATCTCTGACACTAAAGGTTATTTATTTAAAACAGGGGAGAGTGACCTGCAAAGACTACTCTCCTGTTTTTACTCTACTTTTGCTGTCATATAGGTTACAGACAAACTTGTATAAAACATTGTTTTTTTGCACTATTGTTGCAAAACATAGTCCAGGACTGTGTTGTTGACTGATTATTTTTTCTTACTAAAAGACAACTAAATAAATCTGCAGACATCCATCTATTTAAAATGGACAAAAGAAATGCTATTTTTCGGTGTTCAAACATCTGTATCTCAGTGCCAGTCACTTATTTTAAGCATTATTATCAGTTGGATAAAGGAGACCAAATACAAACATTTATTCCTTGTGCTTCTTTTGAAACTCTCAATTTATTTTGCCATGGAGGGGCATGTTATGCAAATTTTCATGGAATAAAAGGGGTAAGTCAAAACAGAGAAAATTTGTTCTGCATTCAGAGTTAGTTGATGCTTGATTAATGCTTACAGAAACATGGTGACATATTTCTTGAAATGCAGATTTGTTATAAAGTTGCAACAACTGGAAAGCACAACAAGGAAAAATCACACAGATTTTTTTTATTTTTTTATTTGAGGTCAGAGATTAAAACTACTTAAGCAGCTATATATGACTTTAAAACCAAGGCAATGAGTGTTTGGTTTTAACACACCATGCACATTTATTGTGCATTTCATTTTATGTACTAATTAATAAAAAAAAGTGAAAACAATCAGCCCTCTATTATTTTTTACTTTAGATTGATAAGGTTATATGTCATGTTATGTCTACCGGCCATAGTTACCCCAGTATTTTTTTTTATTTTGATTTACGATATAGACTTTTCGAGGGGAAAAGGAGCTGATGCGTCCAAATCCGAAAGTCGTTACAAGGTTAAACCTGTTTATGAAACGAATCTCAGTGGCCTTGCGCGCGTTCAGGAAATTATGAAAAGTGTCCCTGCTGCATGCCGTAGTTACATATAAACACGGAAGTTGTGTAACGTCTGCTCTCATAATTTCTAAAACCGACTAGCTGTTACAAAAACAAGCAAAAAAAAAAAAACAAGCAAAAGTCAATTCAAGCTACTGCTGAGCTTATTCGTAACTGTATCTTCAGGTCTATATGTTTGTGGTTAACGGGGAACAACTGTTTAACTACTAGACATGCTCGATATCGAGTGTTAGCTAGCTTGTATTAGCCTTGTATATTTGAGTAATGACAGGTAGAAAAGAGAAAACATTTAAGTTTGTGGTCGTGGGAGGAGGAATTTCGGGTGTGACATGTGTCGAGCAGGTGAAAAAAATAATTTACAAATTGCAAGGACGTGTAACCTCTGTATTATGTTCCATGGTGGTACCTCATGTTTAGAAATGCAGCTACTAAACTTTTTCATCATCTTCACTGACAGCTGTCATCCCAGTTTCCGTCCGTAGACGTGGCTCTGATTACAGCAGGTCCCCAAATCAAGGCAGTCACCAACTATAAACAGGTTAATTAGATGGGACTGTTTTCTCCATCCAGCTCATTAAACTAGCTAACAGCTTTTTTGTGTTCACTCAACTTTGTTACTGTCCATCATGTAAAGGTGTCCAGAACACTGGAGGAGTTTCATGTGGAGGAGCAGCCGTCCAGTGTCTTAGAGGCGAAATTTCCAAACCTTACCATCATCCATTCTTCTGTGAAATCACTTCACACACAGACACATGTAAGGAACTTTATGTCAACAATGCTTGCACTAAAATGGAATAAATTTATACTAAATAATGTGCTTGCAGACAGTTTTTGATTATAGCAGGAGTGATTCTTGTTCATACTGTACTGTTCTTATTATCCATCACTGCCACCTTCTGGACATTTGGTTGCAGCTCTGGTTATCCAAGAAAAAACTGTACAATGGTATCTTGATCTTGAAAATGATGGTCAATTCCCATGTTTTCTGCCTCCCAAGTCGGTGGAAACCACAGATGGCCGGGTTTTTGGTTACGAGAAGCTGTGCATCTGCAGCGGTGGCAGACCAAAGTTGTTAACCCAGGACAATCCATATGTCATAGGAATACGGGACACAGACAGTGCTCAGGTACAATCTAAAACAACTGAATGTATGGGTGGTTATAAGCAGGTTTGAATGTGAATGTTATTTATTAAGCTTGATTTATTGTCACTCATTTTTGTCTTGTAATGTTCTCTAGTAGAAACATGTGCCCTGAATAACACTAGTAGACTTTGGCTTTTTGTAGCAAGCTAATAATCTGAATCATGAGTACTTTTGATATCATCTTAATCAATTGCTCATGGCGATTGACTACCATGAGGTTCATTCCTGTAATTAATCAAGTTTCCTTTAGATATCAAACTGACAGAAAATGAAACAAAACAGATTGAGAACAAGCCCTGCTGGTTCGAGGATAAAAACCATGTTGATAACCACAAAAACGTTTTTTTGTCTTTCAGGAGTTTCAGAAGCGGTTATCGAAAGCAAGGAGAATTATTGTTGTTGGTAATGGAGGGATCGCCTTGGAATTAGTGTAAGTCTACGGTAACCAAAATGCTGAAGTTACATTAAAGAAGACAATATTCAGCATTTTTCTCTCTGTAAAAATATACATAACCTATTTACAGACAAGTTGTGAAATTGTCTTAACTCCAGCAACAACCTAAATGCATTTGTTGTTTATTTATTAACACACATGACACATGTATTAAAAATTTTTTCACGTGCTTACTGACTAGCCTCATTGTATGTGGAAAATGCAAACAAATATACAATACACACTTAAAACACTTTTTAAAAAGTAGGCATCAAAACATGTTAACCTCTGTCACTCCAGCCTTCTTTTTGGAAACTAAACAAACATAGTTTATGTTTTTTAGAAGATTCTGTGTCCATTCTTGATGATTGCAAAATTTCAGCTGCTCAACAGTCTGTATGTTTGTCGTTTGACTGACTCTCTTTCTCATAATCTGCCATATATTTTGAGTAGGAGACATATCTGGACTGCAGGCAGGCCTTTTTACTTTTTATACAGAGTCCTAACACCCTTGTCATGAATCATATGGAACAATGGATTGTACAATCTCTCAAAGTGCTTCCATCAACTCCAACTCCAACTTCCATATTTACCTGATTTCACTTTCTATATTTTTGTATATTTTATTGTATTTTAATAGATATGTTGTTAGCAATATTGCCTGTTGAGAAGTTATCCCTGTAGATCATTTATCCATTTGGCAGTATTGAACATGTCTCTTTTAGGTATGAGGTTGAGGGCTGTGAAGTGATTTGGGCTGTGAAAGACAAGGCCATAGGAAACGCCTTCTTCGATGCCGGAGCAGCACAGTTCCTCATACCGTCACTTGAGGCAGACAAACCCAACGTGGCTACTCCCTGCAAAAGGTCTCGCTACACGACAGAAGAACCAGCACCTGGAGCCGCACAGACCTTCACAGCAGGTCTTTGTCTTGTCCTGATGAGAGCAAAATCTTTTCTGTACCTGTACCCTCCATTTAAATGTATGTATTTGTTCACTTCCTAGATAAACATTCACGAGGGCGCAGTTCTGATACTACAGAGTCTGGTAGTGCTCTTGGTCCAGACTGGCATCAAGGGATAACTCTTAGAGGAGCTGAACAGGTGAGTGAGCATGTTTTTCCCTTAAACATTGAGGTCAGCATGAGAAATCTGGTACTGAGGACAAAGGGCCAATATAAATAGAAATGTTCTGAAAAGCCTCTTCTGTTTGCTGATGTTTGCTCAGGTATCCCGCAGAGTTTTTGTGGAATATCAGAGTGAAGTGGAAAAGATCTTTACCTCTGAGGATCAACTCCATTCCTTACAGCAAACAGTAAAACTTGAGAAGGGTGAGAACTAGTTTTTCCACTGTGACTCGTCTATTTCTTTTCTTTCACCCTTTCCCCCAATACCCCCTCTCTTAAATTCCTCTTTTTTCCTTTCTCAGAAGGATCCTGGCCAGTTTACGTCCAGTTGACCAATGGCAAGACATATGGCTGTGATTTTGTTGTCAGCGCCACCGGTGTTGTGCCAAACACTGAGCCTTTTCTCCACGGCAACACTGTGAGAGAACTCATCAGGATGTAAAATAGAATTTCATAGCGACACTGCCAGTGTTTTGGGTCTCTTTAAGCTTTGGAAAAGACCCAAAGGTAGTGGGAAATGCTGCTGCTTATCATCTTATATAGTCTTACTTTTTCAGTCATTTTAGTCCATAAAAACACCCTCAATGTATATTTGTAAGCATACAGTAAATTAAGGACACATGAGCTCTCCTGTGCATCTGAGTGGGCAAATGCTGCTTCTCAGTTGTGCTAGAAGGCCTGTTCAATGTTTTGCTGTAGGATTTTAACACAAGAGCTACTTGGACCTTCAGTTTTATTGCCCTTTTGGAGAAGAACAATTATTTAACTGCACTGAGATGCACATTTTTAATATTGCCAGTAGAAAGTTATTGCATTTCTGACAGTCACTTCATCCATAATAACTTGAATCCAGCATTTAAAATTCACTTGTTAATATCATTCCTCATTTATTCACTTAATTTTTATCTTTTATATCTCTCTAGTTTGCGTTGGCAGATGATGGTGGCTTCCAGGTAGATGATCATATGATGACATCTGAGCCAGATGTGTACGCTGCAGGAGATGTGTGCACTGCATGCTGGGAGCACAGCCCATTGTGGCAGCAGGTATATTTTTATATAGAAGAAGTAGGACCATAGGGGAGTTGAAAGATTTTATTTTCTTATCCAGACAGTCTGGGTTGGGAGTCTGTATTACAACAGTAAAAACACTGGATGCTAAACTGAGCTGCCTCCAGTCCCTACCTGTCACAGACTGAAAACATTTGGTGCATTGTGAAGCAAAATAGATGATGAAGAACATCCAGAACTGTTAGGTGGCTGAATTCCTATTTTTAAAGCAAGAATGTGGAAAAATCTTTATTTAAAAAATGCAGGAGTTCATCTCCTGAGTATCCAAATGCTTTCATATTGTTGTTAGAAGAAGGGATAATGGAGCATTATAGCTTGTTTTCCTGCTCCACACCAAGTACTTGGAGGGAAAGCAAGGACAGCTAAAAGGAAACAATTATGTTTAATCAGTTGTATTTATCTGAATGTCCTGTTTGTGTGTTTGTGCACAGATGCGTTTGTGGACGCAGGCCCGTCAAATGGGTTGGTATGCAGCCCGTTCCATGGCGGCTAATGTCCTCTCAGAGACAATTGAGCTAGACTTCTGCTTTGAACTGTTTTCACATGTTACCAAGTTCTTCAACTACAAGGTGAGTGCAGTGTTGTTACAGTAATAAAAAGTAGTCTATATATTAACTTAACATGTTAATAATCAACAATGTGCGTGATAAGTGTTTGTCATGGCTGACAAGACCCATCAAGGTCATTTCTCAGTGCCGCGGGCTGTTTCTGATCACTCCACAGGTGGTTCTGTTAGGAAAGTTTAATGCGCAGGGGCTGGGGTCTGACCATGAGCTGCTGGTACGCTGCACCAAAGGCCAAGAGTATGTTAAGGTAACACTTCACAAGAAAGTTAATGCAAAAATACTTGGGTCGGTATATCTGGTGTGTATTTGTGTGTTCTATCTTCCTGTAAGCAGAATGTAGGATTTTTCTAGGCGCAATGTGCTTTTGGCAGATGTTTAAGTTACAGATTTCTCTCTCTAGGGTTTTTAAAACATCATTCAAGGTTTCACACAATTATTGCAGGAAAGAAAACTTTTTGATTCAAGAATGAAGAAAGAGAAAGTGTCTTGTTTTAAGTTTTCAAATAGAGTTCTCATTTTTATTTCTAGGTGGTCCTCAGCAGAGGGAGGATGGTGGGAGCAGTGCTGATTGGGGAAACAGACCTAGAAGAGACTTTTGAAAACCTGATCCTCAACCAGATGGATCTGACACCTTATGGCGAGGAGCTGCTCAACCCCGACATTGACATAGAAGATTACTTTGACTGAGTACTACTGATATTTAGAGGGATTGAAGTATCACTACATCCTCAACAAACTTGCAAAGGACAGTAATGAAGAAATCCAAATTATATTTGCTTTAAAATTAAATTATTTTCAGATAAGCCCATGTCCAGTTAGTGTGTGAATGGTATGATCACATTTGTGCTTGTGCACAAACTGTGTTTCAGATGATATCAGTATTAAAATGTGCCATTTTTTATATGCTCCTGAATCTTTAATACTACAAAACCAAACAGTACCACCAATCAATGAACACCAGTGAACTTTTCCCATCAGTAAAAACATACATAGAAAGAACTTCTGACATAAAAATGAAAAACCATTGTTTTCCAAACCTCACTAAGCCAGTTGTTATATACTTGTGTCCAGGAAGGGGTTATTATTATGCCAACATAGCCAAGTAAGTATATCTTCTATTACTCATATATAAAAACTCCAGTTGTTCAAACATAATGTTCATGTGACCACAGAAAAAACTGATGGGTAGGAAAGTTGCTTCATTGAGTAACATGATGTACTCTGTGAGTTTGGTGAGACTGTACTGTAAAATTTAATAGTAAAAAGTATAGTTGTCCCATGAAGTTCCAATGAGCTTATTCTGCTTTTCATACAATCAGTACACAAACCAGTCACATTTGGCGCACTTGTTAACAATGTCACATTTCTTATTAAAATAAAGACTCCGAAGTGTCCATGGTTTTACAAGGTTATTATTATGTAACTTATGATTGCCATGAAACATCATTACCCATTCTTTGCCAGCAACAAAACCATACTTTTTGTGCTTCAAAACTATTTCTATTGTTCATGTGCCTACTGGCTTATGTTTTATGGGTTTGTATTTTCTGGGTCACTGACTTACCAACAGGAAACAGTCAGAAATGATTTAGATGCCTCCGTTGCCTGAAGAAAGCTGATATGGCAAGCTGTGGTTTCCGCAAACTGGGTAGGATGGAAACTTACAAAGAAAATGCATATAAATGGGAGATTAAGTGATTGCACCGGGTTGTAAATTGTGCACTTGTGTGTGTGTGTGTGTGTGTGTGTGTGTGTGTGTGTGTGTGTGTGTGTGTGTGTGTGTGTTTGTGGAGAGAGAGAGAGAGAGTGAGCAGACCTTTGTTTATAAGGTGAGTCAGAAGTGCCACGTGTTTCGAGATGAAATTAAAGTCCATGTTTATATGAAGACACTGGAGTGGATGGTGGGACAACGAGACCCCTTTTTCTGATGTAATCCTTAATAATAATGTTACCAAGCAACCAAACAAGCACATCTTAAGCCACTGCACAATACGGTTGATGTGTTTTATTGCCGAGACGTAAATAATGCACTAGCGTTGTCACAGCATTAATACATGTAAAGAGACTCAGCATCAGCTAATATTTCTAAGGATTATATAAAGTAGCTCATTGCATAAAGACTTCGCAATTTATGGGAAAGCAATATCCACTGAAGGTGATGACCTCGCAAAAACCGCCTCCCAGTTTTGCACCTTCTCAATTTAATGATATGTATGCACATATTAGCCCTAATAAAAAAGATGTTATATAACTGATAATGCAACGCAACGCAAGGTTGGAAATATAGGGCAAACACGACGTAGCCTTACTGTCATGGCGGGGGGTCTTGTATTTGCCCACGGACCCTTTGTTTCATATTGGGTCAATAGTTTAATGTCTTTTAACTAAAAAGCAGACCAAGTATAACCTGTAGGTCAGACAGAGCGGGCTATTTCAACCTAGGGGGCTGTAAAAGTTCATTCATAGATTACGGATGTGACGGAAACAGTAACAAGTACGTCAGCATTGAGTGTACGTTCGTATGTAGTACCAATAACTACAGGGGGATATAAGATCACATAGAATAATATACTTGATTCCCCCTTATAAACTCTATTTATTGATTCATTTTATTATTTACTCGTTTAAATTGCATAATAAACATGATTGTGATCGTTTATGTACTGCATAAGACATGCTGAATCAGTAAACCCCTGCAGCGGTGTACGCTGACATTGTTAACAAGTGCTTCAAATGAATCATTCAACTACCAGCATGCATCAGGCGAGCGTTTTTTTTTTTTAGATGGGTGGGACTTTTTGAGAGGCGTTGCCGCTAACTACGCACCAGGATAATACATCCGCAGTTCCGCACTCATTTTCATACGGAGCACACTTCGCCACCGAGCTTTGCATCGCTCTCTGAATTGTATAACATATCTCACGATATTTTGTTGTAGCTATGGCCAACTATATTCACGTACCAGACGAGGCACCCGCTGTGCCTAAAATAGACGTGACAGTTGAGGAGAGAGACTACAGAACCGGCGCATTGCAGCTAATGAAGGAGCTGAGACCGACCTGGAAGCCGTCCGAGGTCAAAATTAAGGTAATAAGTATTTCACTTAATAATATGCTCCTGTAAATACACTGTGTATTATATGTTTCATGTCAATAATGTGTCGTGAATCTTAATGTCTTTGAAAATACAGTTGTTTTAAAAAAGCGAAAAATGACGATAGCTAGCAAGCTGTCTCAGTTGAGAAGTCTCGCGAGCTAAAAGCGTTTAATTTGATTCCTGCAGTTGACGTCAAATAGCGTCGTTGAACCAGGCAGATAACCCGAAGAGTTATAATGCTGTCACTTAAAAGTCGACATTCAAATTTTCCATACCATAGAGATATAGATTTCTACCTCTCGGAAACGGTGGCTAATTATTCTAGGTTATGGTTAATGTTTTGCCTTTGCAAATATAAAGTGCGTCATTTTCTCGATGCTTCTTACTACCCCCCCACCGAGTGAGAGTGAATAATTTAAATAGCAGCTGAGAGATGGACTTATAGGTCTGTCTGTCGCTTTAGCCCAAACATTGAAAGGAAAGGTTATTAATAAGCCTCTTCTCTGATGAGAATCCTTTAGCTAATTTTAGGAATAGCTGAAATGAAAGTAAACGATAGACTATACCTCCTAAGCATTTTCATAAGTTACTTAATCTAATCCTATAAAGGGGCTTATTGGCCTGATAATGTCAACCAGGACTTGTTACTTTCATTGGCTTTGTCATAGATACATGCTGTGAAACACGTTCACAACCTCGTAGCCCTTACAACCAACCAGAATGTGATCCTTTCCTTTCTTGTGATAAACTGTGAGGTGTGGCCCTGCTTAGTAAATACAACCAGGATGGAAGCTGGTCACATGCCTCACCGCCTTTGCCTATATTCCTCAATGAAACAAAGTGGGAACTCAGCAAATGCCAGTCATTGCTTCCTCATACAAAATAAAATTCCTCACAGTTTTCTCATTCTCAGTCAATCCTAGATAGAGTGAACAATTAAGGCTGGTATGTTGGCACCCCACCCTTTCACCAAAATATTTTGGGCTACACGAGAGACAAACAAGTGCAAAGTCACACTTTTGTCGCTACATTCAGTCCACCTTCCATTATGGGTGTTTGCCAGACCCTGTCCCCTAGGCTTATGTAACATTTAGTAACATGAAGGTTTTCAGACACAGTAGTTTTAAGAGTATACACATAATGTTTTTAGTTTTGATTTATAATTTCCCTTTGGGATGAATTAAGTATTTTTTGTTTAATTTAATACATGGTATCACATTCATATGTAGGTCAGTAGATTTTTTGCTTCCCTGACTCACCTGTTGTTCATTCTTATTCCCATATCTGTAGTTTTTCACAGATGGAATAACCAATAAACTACTTGGCTGCTATGTTGGTGCACTCATGCGTGATGTCGTACTGGTCCGTATTTATGGCAACAAAACAGAACTGCTGGTCGATCGGGAAAATGAGGTGAAAAGTTTCAGAGTGCTACACGCGCATCGCTGTGCCCCACGCCTTTACTGTACCTTCAACAATGGACTCTGCTATGAGTTTCTGCAAGGAACTGCTCTTGAGCCTGAGCACATTCGCAGCCAGCCCGTTTTCAGGTAAGGACTTGGGAAGTGCTACTGTGACAGTTGCATGAATAAAGAAGTGTTTGACCTGTCTCTTCCTACCATCCTGAGGCTAGATTTGCATGCATAACACATAATCACGTAGGCATGCAAACTTACTTGCACCATAGCTCTGAAATGCTTCTTTAGAGTTTTAAGTCCAACTTTAAAATAGGCATGATATGGAATTATTTGATTGATCCCCAGTAACTTTTTTTAACCTGCTCTTGCTTTTGTTCTGAAGGCTCATCGTCAGACAGTTGGCCAAGTACCATGCCATCCATGCCCATAATGGCTGGATACCCCAGTCTGACATGTGGCTGAAGATGGGGAAATACTTCGCTCTCATCTCCCAGTGCTTTCAGGAGCCTGAGCAGAATGACAGGTGAGGTTATATAGCGGATAATTAACGATGGGAGATCCTCAGATGTGGCTGGTTAACTGAAACATTTCCCTGAGTTGTTTCAAGACGACCTGATAGAACCCAGTACGTTGTCATTTTAGTTGTTTATGAAAGTAAAATGGGTTTAAAATTGATTTGTTCAGTTCTTGATGAAAGGAAAATGTTTTTATTCATTACATGGATTACTGGCAGATTACCCGCAGCCCATAAATCATCAATATTTAATCCACACATATTCAAATGGACTTGAATTCAGAACTAATTCAAGTTTGAAACATTATAAAAACCAATATACAAATTAAAAACTGAGTTGTATTCTGATTGTGATTCTTCACCACTCAAAAATTATCCAAGCAATCCCAAGTGCTATGGTGAGAAAACAAGTATTTTCTTCATGTATCTTGTTCTGCATAAAATTTTTAAACAATCTTATCAGGGTTACTTGAAAACTTTAATATTTATAACCCTCCAGGTTTGACCACACACACTTTGGCACCATCAAGTGGGGATTGCTTTGGCAATAATGGTTCCCTTTTTTTATTTTGGCATCATAAGATCATTTGAAAATAAACTTTAGCTTTATACTATATTGATTTCCATGAAGGACAGTTAAATGTTGACATTGTAGAGGAAGCAATAATGCAAACTTTTGTAACCTGTTATAGTATGTCTCAAACTAACATCCCACATGGAAATGGAAGGCCCATTTCTAAACTTTTCTACCCTAAAACTCGGTTTTCCGGACTTGTTTGATGCCCAAGCAGTGTCCCGTGGTTGAGAAATCGCATTATATAACTTTCTTATCCGGGACACCTGTGTGCTGAATTTCGCTTTGTGCACGCGTTACATGCTAGTAACCGGGTCCAAACAAACCGGCCATTTTGAATGGACTTCTTAGTGGACTCAGTAAAAAACTTTTACAAGACATTATCAGAGGTAAAAATGAAAAAGAGAGACAGACCCGGAATTGGATGAGCTCCCAGAAACAGGTAAGATGTAAGATGGAAGGCGAATTAGTCAACAGTAGGGGCCACATCACTGAAGAAAATGGCAAAAGTTAAATAGTGCTTCTGCCTTTTTATTTTTTCTTCCTGTTCTTCAACTTTACATCCATGTTCTCCACACAGACTTAACCCACCTCCACTTGCTAATCCTTTAAAAACACTAACTTTCCAATTTTTCCCACTATACTCACCTTTGTATGACTCTTTGCCTGTCTCCAGGTGGAATATGGAGGTTCCCAGCATACAGTGCCTTCAAAAAGAGCTGGTGTGGCTCCAGCAGAGCTTGTCTTTGCTGGGTTCCCCTGTAGTTCTCTGCCACAATGATCTTCTCTGCAAAAACATCATCTATAATCAGAAGGAAGGTGAGTATAGCTGCACAAGTTAAGTAAAAATATTTTTCTGTGATTACGTTGAAGTGTGTGTGATCTGCATTTGCAATACACTCCCATAGGATTGCATTAAGTGGGCTCCTTCCTCTGTAGTCACATCTTTCACTTCTTTTTGGTGTTTATATTAGGCTGCAAGTGTAGATTTGGAGCAGTCAGACATGACATATCGATTATTTTGCTAATGCTTTGGATTGAGCTCTTTTTTCACCTGAAAGCACATTGCAATTTTAATGCTAACACTACCTGCCCCACATAAATTGTCCAGAATCCCTTGATTTATTTTGTGTGAGATAACATTTTTTAATAACTACATATGTCACAAATAAACTGATGCAATGTGAAAGCTTTACTCATTTGGAGTTTATTCTTCCTAAATCTGTCTGATCTGTTCTATTTCTGCACAGTTTTTGTTTTTAAATGTTAGAAATGCTAACAGAACAAATGCCATTACATCAGTACATATACAACGTCTCAGTTTAATTGGCAGCCTATACAACTAAGACTTTTATTTTGTTTGTTTTGTTTGGGTTTTTTGGGATGGCGTGAATGTCAAGCAACCTGTCCTCAGGTTAAGTTATTGGTGTATTTTTGCACTGAGCAACTAATTCTAAATTGTTCCACCTGGCTCATTAGTAAAATGGTTGAAGTAATTCTTAAATTTATTAAATATATCACAAATGGACAAGAAGGTACAGAGTAGTACAATCTTTTTTTCTTTTTTTACTTTTTTCAACATGTGTATTTGGGAGGGATTTAGATTTGTTTTAATAGAGGGTATAAGAGCTGTCATCCCCCCATCCCCCCCTCATCAATTTGTGATGAGGGGTGTGTCCTTTCTCACAGCTCCTTGTGTCTAGCCTTTCTTCCCTAGGAATGACAGCGGAGGCTGGGGCCCCCAGTGCCGCCCTGAATGAAGAGAAACCTCATGCACAGGCGGCTCTGAGGGCACTTGCATAGTCTGCCCACTGCTCAGGCTAATCGGGATGAGTTCATGGCAGCAGTAGGACTCCACTTACCTGCCTTTTACCCTCTAATACTATTCAGCAACGAGTTGTGTGTCAGGCTACTTTCAAAGCTAGTTTTTAGACAGTTACGGTTGACATCTGCTGTAAGTAACTGAGCTTCAGCTTAATAATTAAAATGTAAATCCACTTCCCATTGCTTCTGTTTGTAGTTTTCATTTGGTATCATTAATGTTATAATCACTGGATGACCACAGATTTTAAAAACTTTGGTATGATATTCTGTATTTCTGTTGACAACATACCCTACAACAAGATTAAAACCATGACTGAACTGGTCCAACTCAATCATATATATGTATAGGAAGCACATAGAGCTTCCTGATTGTCAAGGAACTATTAAAATCGTTACCAGTGAGCCACAGTCTTCTGAGTGAACAGTGTCCTACAGCTGTAAACACTGTAGTCCATGAAATGTGAATTTAACAGTGATAGTATTAAGTATCCATTCAATTTTAGCTCAATCTTCACAAAACATTTGTAGCTTTGGGTCAAAGATGAACTGAAAAGTTAGAAAGTAACTGAAAGGTTCAAATCATTGGTTCTCTTCTCTTGGGAATAGTTGACATCAGCAATGCAGAATACTATCAACCTTGTCCTTGAAGGCTAAAACATGCTTCTGCAAAATCATAGGGAAATGTATTTGCCAAAGTAAAGCTGGTTGAAGAGTCAATGTCCTCACTTGCAGTTTCCCTTCAGTAAACTCTACCTGTTTCAAAAAGAAAAGATATTTGTGGGATTTGCCACCCACAGCCAGGATTGAACCACTTTAAATCCTTGCTCACCCAGTTGTGACAACTATAGGACTGCCTGGAGTGCAGATGCTCCAGGGATGAATTATAGTCCACATTACATGTCTGTGCAAGAGATAGATGTTTATTATGAAAACTTGCAGAACCATGTTTTAGATTTAATTCAGTAAGATGAAACAGGCTGACATTATCATTTCTTCAGTTTTATTTATTCAAAAATTCAATGGGAAATATTTTCCCCTGAATCCAGCTTCTCTGTTGAAGTCCCCTTTTTGTGTGCGTGTGTGTGTGTGTATGTGTGCTAACATGCAAACACAACCAGACCACACCTCTAAATGAGAGCCATAATGAAATGGAATCTACAACAAAATCTGTGGACTATGTTCCAGTCCAAATCATATTTTGATGATGCCGTTTCTGATTGTCTCAGTTGTAAATGTGATGCTTCTGACACCATACTTGCAGCCTTTTGTTGCCAGTTGGTATGAAAACAAAAAAGTAGCTTGAATGATGCTTCCTGTCAACTGTGTTCAGCTGTAGTTGCTGAATTGAAACCACTTGTCCAATGTGACAAGAAGACATACCACTTCCTGTACTGGTAAAACCATAAACAGACGAGGTGGCAAGCAGTTTTTTTTTAGCTACTACCAAGTCTCTCAAGTTTGGTTTGACTTTTTTGTTTTGAAACCTCCAGCACTGGACCTTTTTTATTTTTCTGCCCCTCTACCCTTGCGT
The DNA here is from genome assembly GCA_036024015.1 of Craterocephalus amniculus. Lineage (NCBI taxonomy): Eukaryota > Metazoa > Chordata > Actinopteri > Atheriniformes > Atherinidae > Craterocephalus > Craterocephalus amniculus. Next base: position 742 of record JAVQJG010054992.1, on the reverse strand, counting down.
AGAGATTTTCAAAAGGGATAAACATTTAATATTTGACCCTAAGAGCCAAATAATTGTGCAGTACCTCAGTCCTTAAAAAGCCTCTAAACAATGATGTAGTTCTGCAGTGACCATGATGTCCCACTATTGGATTGATAAGAGACCAATGGGATGGGAGCATTTGAGGGGAGTGTGGTAGTAGAGGTAGAGGTTGGAGGGGGAACGGGAACAGGAGTTTGGCAGCAGGCCCTGATGTTTCGAAACTGTGCGTGAGAGGAAGAATGGATAAAAGACAAATGTGTCTGTGAGAGAGTGAGCATGTGTGAAAGATGTTTGCCCAAACCTTTTCATCTGCTGCACAGGGGGGCTATAGCCACTGCCTGGAGGTGTTCAGTTGTGTCCCGCTAGGACCTACACGCCGGCTGGTAACCCACCTCAAAGTGTCTTTCTCTGTAGTCCAGTACCACCTCAAAAGCAAAATTTCCAGATGACAGGGCAAAGAGGGTATCCAAGACCCAAAACAAAATAATTAATAGTAATTAGATGTATTCTTTAAAATATGTTTTTGTGAATGTTTGTCCAACAGTGGGCTTGTGTAAGGGTTTGGATTTTGAGATCAATCACCTCATTACTACTTCCTTCTTTGTTCATTGTTGATGCAGACATCTCACATTTTCAGTGGCTGCAGCCAGTAAGCAACACAGTCTTTGAACTTCCCCTTCTTGGTTTAAAGATATAAACTTTAAAGCAGACAAAGGTTTGT